>LDAU01000183.1:151419-354893 GCA_001447515.1 Pseudocohnilembus persalinus
ATCCCATCCAGCCCAACAAGCAGCCAAAACAACTTCAATAATGAATTAAGTGGGTAAAAAGGTAGTAGAAACTATAGAGATAGCTCCTAATGCCAAAGGAATTAAAATATCTCTCAAAAAGACGATGAAAGAGGGGAAAGCATATTGGATACCTATTAATGATTTAGTTTTTTAAACATTGATTAACTAAAAATATATAATATTCAATCATTAGAGCGAATATAGATTAATTTAAAAACAGTATAATTCAATTACATCCCATGAATCCATAGAATCCTCCTCCGAGGTACCAAGCGGCTAAAGCTATAATGATAATTCCGTATTTAGAAAATTCCATTATTTTTTATAATTTTTTTTTCTTTTTATTTTATTTTTATTTAATTTTTTATTATTATCAATCATAATTTTGATAATAAATAACTATATTATCATGTTATTCTTTGTATCTATATATTGAAAGTATAGGTCACTAATATTAATAAATTTTATATGAATTGAAAATGTATTTTAAGTAAATTTGTTTATTAATTAAAATTCTAAATAAGCATATAAAGGAAAAGTATTATTAATACATCATAATCTTATTAAAAATATAATAGTTTAATACTTTTGAATATTATTAATAGTTATTTGTTTTAATCTTAGAAAAATAAAATAAATTTGATATACTGATAAAATATGAAATAGATAACAAATTTATTTTTATCTTTTTATAAATTTTAATTTGAAAATTAATTGCAATAGAATATTTTTTAAATGATTAAAAATTACATAAAGTACTAAATTTTTTTAAAAAAATATATACTCATTTTTAATTGAAACTAAATTATATCAATTAGAAATATTATTAAAATACTAAAAAAAGAATTTTAATCCCTAATATAATAATAAAATATTTAAAATACTAATATTATTAAATTTTGACCTGTGTAATAATCAAAGAGAAATACAGTAAATAAATGTTTAAAATATAATGATAATTTATATTTAATTTTTAACTTTATTTATTTTTTACAAGTTCCTTATTAAGATTACATACAATTTTAATTAGTATTGTTAAAAATTAAATAATTTTAAATTTATTCTATTAAAGTCAAATCAATTATTATTATATCTAATAATTTCTGAGGGTTTCTACCGGTTTTTGCTTGCCGTTCATAATAGTTAATAAATACTATTCTAATACATAATGTAATTTATAGAAAATATATAATTATTTATTAAACATATTAAAAAATATAAAAATTATGGCATTAAAATAAAATTGGCAGAATAAGTTATTATTTTCAGTATTATTTATTAAAAAATATTTATAAATTGTAATTTATTCATACGAATAAATGTTTTTACTAAATAATTATAAAATTAAAAAGCTATTTTTAAATTTAATAATCAGAGCAATTTCAAATTTTAGTTGTGGATTAAAATATGTTGAAAATAAAATAAAAAATTAAAAAATAAGTATGTTTAAAATTTAAAAAAATTATTATAACTACTATCAAATTGGATATAATAGTTTATAAATATATTATTACTTAAAATCATTTTTTACTTTTATTTTTTCATTTATATTTAGTTAATATTCTTATGTAAAATCTGTAAATACATATTGAAGAAAATTTATATTCTATCTTGAGTTTTTAAAATTTTAAATTTGCAACAATATCAAATTTAAAACCTAATAAATGCTTATTATTATGCCCTTTAGCATCACATTAATAAAATTTTAAAAAATAATTAGAAAAGTTGCATATTTATAAGTAAAGATGTAAAATCTAATTTATTATTACTTTAAATATAAAATAATGAATTCATTTTACAATATCTTGGTCACAAGTTTACCCATAAAAAAAAAAGTATAAAAATTTTTAACTAGATTAAAATTTTATTTAAAATAAATTTATTAATTTAACATTTTAGAATAATTTAATTATTAGGTTTTATTTAGGGTAGGTAGGCAATAAACAACCTTATTGAAAAATTTTAATACAAAAAATATCAATTATAAATTTTCTATTCTAAAAGTATTTATTCGATTAAAATTGTAGAAATTAAATTAAATATTTTAAAAAAATTAAATTTGTAGAAAATGAATTTAAATATAAAGGTATATGAAAGCAACAAATAGGGAAATAAAAATTTATTTTAATTTTTTATATGATATGTATATATATGTAACATAATATTTATACTATGAAAAAATAAGTACCTGATTCATGTTTACTATATATAATTTTGCAAAAAAAGAAAAGAAAATAATAATAAATAAAAAAAAAAAAAACATATTTATAAAATAAGTCAATAAAAAAATATAAATAAATGTCAGTTGCATAAATTGGTAAAAAAATTACTGTTTTGGGAGGGGGAGCATTTGGTACAGCGATGGCTCACTGTGCTGCATTAAATGAATTAAACTAGGTCACTTTATATGCAAGAGATAAAGATACAGTTGAGTGCATAAATAAATTTCAAATAAATCCTAAAAAGCTGTCATAATTCAAAGTAATAATTCTAAAATAATTTATTTTTACACCATTAAAATATTTTTAAAATTTTTGACAATACATATATACAAAATATGATAATTTTATATTAGAAAAAGCTATATTTAATATTTCTATTAATAGCTTTCACCAAAAGTAACAGCTACAAATGGTATATATGAAGCTCTATAGGGAGCTGATTGTGTAATTTCTTGTATTCCTACGTAATAAATTTTACCAACGATGTAATAATACAAAAATATAATTCCAACTGATAAGCCATTTGTAAATTGTTCTAAAGGAATGATTGTAGAAACTGAATAATTTCCATCTCAGGCTATGCATTCTATATTTGGAGAAGATTTCAAGTAAGAAAGAAAATTTAAATTAAATAAAAAAATATTTATGTAAAAATTTTTCATGAGAAGATAAGAAATAGCTTTAATAAATTTTAATTTATTTATATATATTTGTTTTGAAATTTTTATTTTAATTAATGCATTAAATTTATTTTTTTCAGATTTTATTCTCTTAGTGGTCCCTCGTTTGCAGATGAAATAATGAAGGGAAATCCAACACTATTGGTTTTGGCTGGAAAAGAAGGAGAAGAAAGAAATTAAATAATGGAGGCCTTGTCCCATAAATATTTGAGAATTTACGGACAAGAAGATGTTTTAGGCGTCGAAATTGCAGGTGCTATGAAAAATGTTATTAGTATAGGGGCTGGTATTATTATTGGGTACGGGTATGGACTGAATACTGTTACTGGATTTGTTGTCAAGGCAACTCATGAAATGTAGTTAATGGCTAAGTTTTTTGGAGCAGACCCTAAAACATTCTTTGGATTAGCAGGGTAATTTTTTAAAAAACTTTACTTAAAATAGTATAACTAAATTAATAATAAATAATTTTGATCATCCTTAATTTAATTAAATAAATAAAAATAGAATTGGAGATTTAATATTAACTTCCTTCGGATCAGCTTCAAGAAATAGAACTTTTGGAGAAAAATTTGGGTAAGGAATGAATTTGGCTCAAATTTTTTAAACAAGTACAGGAGTTGTAGAGGGTTATTATACTTTAGATGCCATTCATAAATTTGCATAAGAAAATAATTTAGATATGCCAATTGTAGATACTATATATAAAGTTGTCCACGGAGAATTAACAATAGAATAAGCAGCCACATTTTTAATGAGTAGAAAGCTTTCTAAAGAATATAATTCTATGCTTGATGATTTGAATGATGAAAACAAATGAAGAGGCAATTTTTTTTAATAATGATATCTTAATTGATGGTTTTTTATTAATATTAAAATTTTTATAAACTGTAATTATTTGTAATATATTTGATTTTTAATCTAATTTTTAAAATTATAAAATCATCAATTAAAGTAAAATCATTATATTATATTTTCTTTTATTTAATATTAATTAATCAATGTTGTTCATAATTAATTATAAAAATATAAGAAAGCATAAATTATATAAGATTATAAATTAAAATTTAAAATATGAGATAAATTTGGAAGTTATAATTTATAAAAAATAGATATGGGGATTAGAAATGAGATCAGTAAAAATGAAGTTATTTTTTAAATTTGGGTATTAAAAATTTAAAAATTAGGAATAAATTTATATTTTGTGAATAATTAATTAATAAAAAGTTAAAAAGATATAATTAAATTAAAAGGTTTAATTATATTTCCTAAATTAAAAGCTGGTTTGTTATAAAGACGGAATTAAAATAAAATACAGAATAAAGGTTAGCTAGAAATTAAACCAAAATAAAAAAAAAAGCATAATATATTACAAATAAACAAACAAAATAAAACATAAAATGGCCAAAGAAGTTAAAAAATCCGTTTAAAAAGCTAAAAGAACCGCTAGAGCCACCAAATAAGGTGAAAGATAAAGAACTCACAAAACCCACACTGGAGTCAGATTCCACAGACCTTAAACCAAATAATTGAGAAGAACTCCCAAATACGCCAGATCTGTCAGATAAGCCATTCATAATGAAACTAAATAATAAGAAGTCAATCACTACGATGTTTTAAGATAACCTTTGAACACCGAAAAATGTTTAAAAAAAATGGAAGAACACAATACCATGGTCTTTTTAGTTAACCCCAGATCCACCAAAAAACACATTAAAGCTTCTTTCGAAAAAGTTTATGACGTTAAAGTTAGATCTATTAATACTTTAATTAGACCCGACGGAAAAAAGAAAGCTTATATTAAACTTTCCGGAGACTCTGATGCTTTACCCTTAGCCAACAGAATCGGATTATACTGATTTCATTTATTTAATAAAAGCAATGTTTTTCTAGTTTAAATTTATTAATCATAAAAACTAAATTAAATTAATAACCTAATAAATTTATAATGCGCAAATTCAAATATATATTGGGCTATCTATCTATACATTAATTTATTATTAAGCATTATGTATAATTTATAAACTAAAGTATTTAAATTTAGAAAATCTTGAACTCATTCTTTTCTTCTTTTCTTATATTAAATATTTATTCATTCGTTTTCAAAAAAAAAATAATATGTTCCCCAATATACATATTAAAACCTTAGAACAAATATTTCACAGCAGTATTTTATATATATAAATTTCATTTACCAATATAATATTTTTTATTTTTTTAATTTTCTTCTTTTAATTACTATTGTTATAAAATTCTATTTTTCTAAATAATAAAAACTATTATCAATCTACTTTATATAATTAAAATAATAAATTTATATATTTCACAAACTTAATTAAATATTTAACATTTACCTGTAATTAGTTCTTATATAATTAAACAAATTAAAATTGATAATTCTATATAAGTATTTTTTTTATTTATTTATTTTATCTAAAAAATTAAAAAAACAAAAAAATTTTCACAATAAAAGCAAATTAAGCTAAGAAAAAAGTTTTACAATAAATTTGTTACTAGTATTTATATATCTTAAAAAATCTTTTTTTCCAATTATTAATAATTTTTATAAAAAATTATACTAAAAACCATTTTATAATGCTATAATAATAGATAGATACATCCTGGTAATTTTAATATTGTATTTTGTCTGATAAAATGAAAATATTAAAAAAATATTATAAAATTATTATAAATCTTAACAAAAAATAATAATAAATATAATAATTAATATAATTATAAATATTTATATAATTTTCTTATATTTTTATAATCAAAATTTTAATGATAATTAATATAAAAAACTATATATACAAATTACAAACAACAATTAGTAATTTTATATTTAAGATCAATTTAAATGGATTTATTTATCAGGGTTATTTTTTATAAATTTGTTTTGAAAAACGACCTCGTTTTAATTTTAATTTTACAAAAATCTTACTGGGTTTTATTTATTGTATATATCTGTCTATTGGTCTATTAAATTACGCAGGTCTCTTAATTTTTAAACATAATTTTAACTATTAAACTGCGAATTTTTGCTTCTTAAAGAATCTTAAAGCTAATATTTTTGTTACATATTTTTTATTTATTTAACAAGGTAGTTCAATTCAGGAACATTTTTTTTAAAAAATTTGTATTTTTAAGGATCATTTTTCAAATTTTTTACTTAGTTAATTACGCTTCTTTCAAATTATTTATGTTCTTATTAAAATTAAGAATTTTCTGGCTATACATAGCTTTAATTTGATATTTAAGTCGGCTATTTCAACCTTGGAGAAATATATCTAAAAATTAATTAAATTATTAAAATATATTAATTTCATAATAAAGGTTTTTGTAATTAAAAATTATTATTTAATATACAATTATCATAATTTTTATTACTGAGATTTTGTAAGTCGGGAATCCTAGCTCATTGAACTAAAAAAATTGCTATTATTTTGTTTTATAAAATTACCATGATCCTTATTTGTTCTATTTTAAAAGTTACCAGGGCTTGCGTCATAAGGCACTTTAGTCAAATAATATTAAAAAGGTTGTTTTCTAATTTTTTTTATTTATTTTTCATCTGTGAGGTCAACTAATTCATCATAGTCCACAGGAAATTATCTTCTGTGCAAGGCAAGACTTTAAGTTTTTTTATGTTCTTATATTTTACCCTAAGCGACGGCTTCTTTATACTACCTAAGTTTTTATACATTTTATTCTGCTTCTTTATTTGTATTTATTTATTAAGAATAAGATAGTTCTGAGTTTAATGTTCTGTTGCTATTTATAGAACTTGATGTCACGTTGAGAATTTTAGAATCATTTGACTAAATACTATAACTTAGATTTTAAATTTACTAAGGTCTAAATTATTTTATAGTATTTTTAAATTCATAGATACAATCTAATAAAAGCCAATCCAAATACTTTGTGTGAAACTAAACCTATCTATTTTTAAATGGAAATTTAACAAATAATTATAGACAAATTAAAAAGAAAAAAATTATTTTTATTTAATTACTTTTGAGATATTTATTAATCTTAATTCAATGGTATTAAATTAGATTCTTTAAACATTGCAGATATTGAATACTTTAAAAAGTTACTTTAGTTTGGCACAAGTGCTTAATTATTCTTAAGTAAAATTAAACTTTTAATAAAAAATTAATTAATATTTAATAATATTAAAAAATACGTTAATGTATATATCATTAGGAAAAGGATCACAATCATAGTGATCTTCTAGGAATTATATTAAAAACTCTACAAGGTCCTATATTTGATCCAAGGATAAAGAAGAATTGCAATTATAAACAGAAAATTTTTTCTCATTTATATCGTAATGAATATATAACCATTTATTTTTGTACTTAACAAACACATTTATAAATTTGAATGGCATCTATTTATTTTTTTACATCTATTTAAAAAGAAAAAAAAATTGCAATAAAGTATTTTTTAAATTTATAATTTAAAAAAATATTAATCACATCGTTAAATGACTAAAATTCATTCATTGCTTATAAATTATACTCTTCCATATTTAACTTATATTCACAAATTATCAGTAAATTTCTATAAATATTTTTCAAAATATAAAAAATCTTATAATTTTTTACACATATTAGTTAATTTATTTAAAATTTAAATAATCTTTATATTACTAATCCTATACTTATGGGTATACTTCCATAAAATAAAGTAAAAAAAAATTCAATATGTTTAGACTGCACTAATTATAAAACACGAAATTAATAATTTCTTATTTTGTAATTTATAGATCTATAAAGTTGAATTAATCCCTAAATTATTTATTTTAATCATCTTATATAATATTTAAATAATTTCTTAATTCCATTTCTTTAAAATATCTAAACTATTAAGGTTTATTTACTATTTATTGAAAATTTTAACTTTCTTACATGCTATTATTTAACGAAGATAAATTAAGCCCCTGAGATTAATTTTATCTACTTATAGCTTCCAATAATAACCAATATATAATAATCTCACATTCTTTTATATACGATATACTATAAAAATATACATAATTTATACATAATTTTACATAAAATACAAATTCCATTTAATATTACCTTTCTTATTTTTAAGGTAACTTAAAGTAGTTATCTTAATTCAAATTGAATTCTATTAAATTTAAATTAATGAAATTTTAAATTAAATAAATTGTTAGACAATCTTAATGCGATCTTATTGGAACTTATCTTACCTTTATATTTATTGGGCTTTAATTATAATTTTAGATAATTAGATAGAAATGTAATTTTTACAACTAATTTAGGCTCATCATTGAACTTTATAAATTCATATTTTTTTTCCAAGTAATCCAAAGTGTTTTCTGTTATATTTTATATTTGTTGTAAGTCGAGCGATATTTTATAATTAAAAAATAATATTTCATTTTTTTATAAGTCAAGCACTAATAAAACCCAAAATAGATCCCCTATTTTTATATATAAATACAATTATTGCTATAAATTTTCCTATAACTGCTATCTCTGTTTAAAAAAAATTCATTATTTAAATTATTCAGCATTTAATTGAAAATAAAATATTAATATTACAATTAAATACTTTGAATAGGGATTATTCAAAACTTCTAAATCTGATCCTTAAATCATTAATTTATCTCCGACTAAAATCTCCATAAATACTCTATAAATTTATTATATTATTACGATATTAATTTTTTTTTAAAATTTATTAATATAAATCTATATAATTATTTACCTTTATTATATATACTCATTTTATCTATATATATAATTCAAAAACACGGCCAATAATTGTTCATCCATGGACTACTGATAAAAAAATTACTCAAGAACATTAGACTATAGTTTAACATTTTCTGCATTTAATTTTTTCTTCAGAAGTTTTTATAGTTAATTTTATTCAGAAAGAGTTTAATATTAATTTTCGTCAAATTCCTGTATTTATTTTAATTTAATGTAAACTTAGCTGGGATTTTATGGCATGATATTTCTCTATTAATTTTATAAAGATGCACTTTCTTATCTAGTAAACTGACTAATAGTATTTATATCCGATTAATTTTATTAAAAATTTTATTTTTATAGTCGTTCTTATTAAAACTAGTTTTTATCTTTGAATTCCTCTTTAAATTCCGAATTAAAATCAATAGCTTAATTTCTGGAAGTTTTATTTGGAAACTTTCCTATATTCCTATCAATTTTTTTATCTTGTGTCAAAGGTTAAATTTAGCTTTGGGTTTTTTAATCTTTCAAGTATTATTTGGTGTACATTAAATATTGGTCAACCATATCAAGCAAATTAAACTTAATATTATGTACAAAACTTACTAATTTTCTAAAATCATAAATTAAATAATTAAATAAAACCAATAATGATATTAAATCAAAATATATTTCAAATCAATTACTATTCATTTATAAAAGATGTAGTTGGAACTATTTCCAAAATTATCAAGAGTTTAGAAAGACATAATAAACCTCCATCCGTATTTATGGCTAAATTTTTTGTTTAAGCCTTTTTAAATAATTGAAATAAAATTAATATTCTTTTTTGAATAAATTTAATATGTTTATATACCTGTATATTTTATTCATTATTTTCTTTGTTCAGATTAGTTTTCCTAGTAATAAATTCATATTTATCTTCGACATAATCAATAAAGCAATCAACTGTACTTTCGATTTATTCTTCACTTAATTCTTATTTAAATGAATAGATTTCTATAACTTGATCCATAATACTAAATGCAAGTAATACCCAAAAATTACTTTATATTTGAATAAATGTAATTATAAACTAGTGTTAACCTTCTATAACAAATTTGTTCTTTTAATAAATATGCAATTAATTAAAATATTAAATTTTTTATAATTAAGTCAATGTTTTAAATTGATATATTTTTAAATCTCTAAATAATTAGTTACTTTTAAATATTTTCTTTCTTATTCAAAAAATTCATAGCTTAGCTCATTTTCAGCATCATAAGTGTTTTGGTATTAGAAAAAATCAAAAAAATAGCTTATTTATGAGAAAAAAATTATTATAAAGAAATTGGAAATAAAAGTTATAGCGTAATAAAATAAATAAACTTAATTATTATTAAATTACTTTTATTAAATATAGCTATTGTATTAAGACAAGTAATTTAAGTAATAACATAATATACTAGGCGAAAGTTAATTGAATTACTTAAATTTTGAGATTTCTAGTCTATTAATATTAGATTCTAATAAATTATAAAACTCTAATTAGCTGTAGTGCTTATCATGTAATAATTTTTTATAGGATTTTTCATCAAATTCTTCAAATTTTTTCGGAACCAATGTATATAGTTAATTTATATCAGCTGGTCCTTTTATTGTCTGGTGAGTTTAATTCTAACTTTAATTTTTTGTAAACTTAGACTTGGATGCACTATAGGACTAATTTTTCTTCATTATATATTTATTATTTTTAATTTTTTAATTAGAAAAAAAATATTGTTCTAAAATTTTTTAATTATATCAGGTAAATTAATAGCACAAAAACTAGAATATAATTAAAACTTACAACACTTTATTTATTATTATAGTAATGTTTTATATAAATTATTAATTTCTTTTATAATTAATTATTACATATAATTATTATTTTCTTATAAAACTTTATGTACTATTATAAATATCATCAGATAAATAATAAATATTTAAATAAAATATATTAATTATAATTTTAAAAAAAAATATAGTATAAAAACTAATAATAATAGATTTAATATATATATTATAATGGAATAAAAAGAAATTGAGTAAACTCAATTGTAAAATTAGTAAAATTAAATAAATGAAAAAGAATACACTGATCTTGATTTGATTGATATTTAGATTTTAGACAATATTTGTAATAAAATTTTAATTATTGTCAAATTTTTATTTATAAACAAATTTTAAAGTTAAATCAAATGATGAAAAAAATTAAGCTGAAGGGTTGAAAAACCTAAAATTATTTTTGAAAGAAAATTCTCCTTCAATAGATGTAAACAATAAAAATGGTTTTAAATATATTTAATTTATATTTGTAAATTTAAAATGAATTTTATAGATTATGAGAAATATATTTTCGGAGTATTTTTAAATTGAAAAAAATTGTGAATTACTTTAGTTACATGTTTTAGACTAATTTGAAGATTTAATTGTTAAATTTAATTAAAATTAAGCCAATGCAATTATTTATAAATGTATATTTGAACTGATTTAAAAAAATATATAAGAATTAAAACATATTGAAAAAATTAAAAAAGATTTTATAGAAAAAAATATCTGGCATTTGATTCATATTTAATCAATTCCTCTATATTTAGATATTTTTGATAAGGAAAACAAAATTAATTAGGAAGAGTAATTTATTAATTTTTTAACGCATTCATTATTTTTAATTTTAATTTTATTTTATAGGATAGATAAATTTATAAATATTTTATTGGAGTAGTCTAAGTTTAGTGATGCTGTAAATATAATAGAGAAAAAAAACTTTTAAAAATAATTAGGGCCTAAAGTTATTAATTATATGACAACTAATGAAAATGCTTCGAAAGCTGTTGATTTTCTTAAACGACTTCAATTACAATAAGATTAATTTCCTTAGTTATATGAAAGGTTAGTGAAAAATTGTGTGAGATATTATATAAATGACAAACATTGGTAACAAAAAATTAAAAAATATTAATATAACGAGATAAATTTATTCTATTTTTAAATCAAGGTTTTAAGTTGAGGAAATATTTTAAGATTAACAATAATTTTTGGCATATGCGGTAGAAGATTATTATTATAGAGAAATGAAAAATGAGGTATCAAATAAATAAGTTTTAATAATTAATAATAAGCTGATATTTAAAATTTTATAGGCCTACTCTATTTTTAAAAGACATTAATTAGGAGAAAAATAACTTTTAAAAAAATAAGATATTATAGATCAGTTATATATTGATCTATAGTAGAATACTTTAAAAGAGTTGGAAAATCCACTATACTCAAAAGATGGCTTTGGTAAAAATAAATAAATAAATAAATAAATAAATAAATAAATAAACCCTTAGAGGAGTCATTAGGTTTGGAAGAAAAAGGAAAGTATCTGAACTTAAAAGACTATGGCTTCAGTGAAAATAACATATATTTTATAGATAAGTTAGATTAATATAAAGATTGGGAAAAAGTAGAATAGGATTTAATTAATGCAGATATATTGGGATTTGATACTGAGTTTTTTACTACTTTTACTAAAATGGACCCTCCAAATCCTTATTCTGTTAGTCTCTTATAAATTTCAAGCGAAAAAAATATTTATATATTTGACATGTATACAATTAAAAGGTAAAACTAAAATATGGAAAGACTGTAAAATTTAATGAGAAAAGTTTTAGAAAAAAACTCATTTAAAGCAGGAGTTGAGGTAAAAGCCGATTTGAAAAAAATATGCTCTTTAACTGGTCTTAACTTACCTAATTAGGTATTAATATAACTGTTTACATTATAATTTTTATTTAAATTTACAATTAAAATTAATTATCAGAATATTTTGGGGATATTGGAGTTATAGTAGTTATTTTTAAAAGAAAAGAAATAGAAAAAATCAGGTTTATCTTTTATTGCATAATTTATGTTAGGTAAAGCTTTATCAAAGGGAGAATAAATGTCGAATTGGAGAATAAGACCTTTAAGAAAAAGTTAGCTACATTATGCTGGGTTAGATGCTATGGTCAGTGTTTTAATTGTTTAAAAATTTATTCAATAAATAGGGGAATAAAAAATTAAAAACTACTCATAGAATTTAATATAAAATAAAAATTTATCTTAAAAAAAACCTAAAAATGATGATAATGATGAAGAAGATCTTAAAGATTTTTAATTTTGAATATAATCGTATATTTTGTTAATAAAAACTAATATAAAATTTAAACTAACTGATAATTAAAATAATATTTTAATTAGTATCTATTTATAGTAGCATAATTTCTTAAAATAAATTAATTTTAAATTGTTTTTATTACATATTAAAGTAATTATTTTAAATATAATTAAAAAAGAAAAATTTTAGAGTAATTAAACAATAAAAAGCTTTTAATAAAACAAAATAAATATATATGGAGGTTAACAAAGACGAGAAAGTGGAAAATTGGGAAGAAGAAAATGAAGGAATAGAAATTTAGCCTTCGGAAGAGGACCCAAATGATATTGTACACAATGATTAAAATAAATACATATATGGAGGAGTGGACAAAATTCCAAAATCTAAAAAATCAAATTTGTAAAATTTTAAAGGAAATATCTAAATTATAAATCAAAAAATTTGGGCTGGAAATCCAAAAGATAGGATATCGTAAGCTTTTACAGTATTGGCATTTACGATAATTAACTTACATTTTTACAACATTATAGGGTCTTTTTATGAAGATAGATATAATTTATCTATCATAAAATATTTTTCCTTACCATTTATGGCAATCATAGGTTATAATATTTTTAAATGCTTTTTTACAGAACCTGGATCACTTCCAAGAGGATAAATTATGAAAGATCCCGAGAAAAAATTAAAAGATTTGGAAAGTCAAAATAATGAGAACAAAAATTAAGATTGTAATAAATTTGAAAATGATTAAAAAATAAATTAAAATAATTGTGAAAATTGTGAAAATTGTTCCAGCAGTTAGAAATAATAGGAAAATGAAACCAATACTTCAGATGATAAAAACTCAAGCGATTAAAAAAATATAAGTAGCATTAATTAAAAAGTTATAAATATGAATACCCCCGAACAATAAAACTCTAATGACAAAAAATAGGATTTAAATCACTCTTAGCTTAACACAAGTGTAAATGCAGGTTTAGTAAGTTCGAGAAATGTTTCAAATTTTACAGAAGAAATATAAAATGATATTAATTAGTTTTCTTAAAATGATAATCAAGAAAATGAAGAAAATATTAACATGATTGAAAAATAAAAAAAATAAGTTAAACTCAAAATGTACTAATATAGGTATTGTTCGACTTGTAAAATAATGCGTCCTCCTAAATCGTCACATTGTGGTAGATGTGACATGTGTGTTATGGATTTCGACCACCATTGTTTCTTTATAGGTAAATATACATTTAAAAATAAAATTAAAATTAAATATTAAATTATCACTAAATATAATTTAAATAATATAATTAACTATAAAATTATATAAAAAACTAAGCAATTCAAAATTTTATGATAAAAAATGTTATGAAATAAATTATAATGTTTAATACTCAATTTTTTCTATATTTTTATATAATAAATTGTATATTATATTTTTTATAGGAAATTGTGTTGGTTCTAGAAATATTAAATACTTTTTGAATTTTTTGGTATTTTTGATGATTTATGCTTTTTATGTCATACCAGTGACAATTTTTATGGGATATATTACTTTTTCTGAATAGGAAGACGTTTTGGAAAAAGTTAATAATTACCCAAAAAGTAAATACTTTTTCTTTTTTGCTTGCTTTTTACAAATTTGGGGGACATTTATGGGTTGTCCTAGAAGATGCTATCCTATAATAGGGAAGTTATTCAAATTATCAATAATAATATTGCTTTTTTAGATAGGTTCGGGTTATTTTTAAAAAGATTTAGAAATTCCTTAAATTGATGGAGAAATGGAACAATAATAATAATAATTGTAAGAAGTATAAGAAGGTTTATTTGAATATTTAAGTAAAATAAAATATGTAGAAAATCCAGCCAGTGTGATAATTTAAATGTTTATGAATATAACTGCTTTGGGCGTTGCAGCACCTTTGGCTTTTGGAACTGCATTTAATGTATCTAGGGGGATAACTAGTAAAGAAAAAATGCACTTAGATAGTGAATCAAAATACTAATTTTCTTACTAGATAACTTTTAAACAACTCTGTATAAATATTATAAAATTTTATAGCTAAACTAAACCAAGCAGCTTTTTCTTTGAAAAAAATTGATTTAATTATAAAATTTATTTAAAACATTGTTTATCAACTATAAAATGAATTTTAAAAATACGATATTTATATACAAATATAATTTAAAGAAAAATTTTTAAGATCATGTTTTGTATTATTTTTAAATAAATAAATTATGTTTTAATTTAGAACTTTGAATAATTTATTTTCCTTAATTATATTTCTTTAAATTAAATTTATTCATTTTTAACTCTGTTCGTATTCACTTAATATTTTATCCGCTTCTTCTGGATCTATATTGTTAAGACCTTTTAATTCTTCTTGTAATTACTGTTGTAATATTTCAAGTTCCATTTATTGTTTTTTAATTTATTCTTCTTAGCATAAATTTTTTTAATTATCTTCTTTTAATTTTTTAAGCTCATTAACTATATTAATATTTTACCCATTTATATTTAATTCTAGCAATTCATCGATATTATCTTAATTAGATAAATCTGTGTTAAGTATATTAGGATTTTCTTAAGAAAATTTAGCCATAATTTAATTTTCTTAAGAAGTAACACTTGGAAAATTTTCTAAAAGTTTATTGGTATTTTGTAAAATAACTTTTAACTCTTCATCAAATTTAGGTTTAATTTGATCACATTTAATTTTAATTAGTTTAAAAACAGCGCTATAACTTTTTTAATCTAAGTCACACCAAAATGGAATATCATAACTCATTTCTGCTAATTTTTTAACTAAATTCTTGCATTAACAATTATTTGACCCATTTTTACCTGCTTCTTAAATATGCTCTTCTATTTAAATTTATAAAAGACTGATTTATTCTTGTATTTCTTTTACTTATTTTTAAAATAACTATTATTCGAGTTCTGTCTTTTAAATTTAATTATTTTAAGGTTTCCCTGATCCTTCATCTGAATTTTTTAAAAAATTATTATTTTACGTTTTCTTACTTACAGGATTTTGCAACAATTTAAAAGATTCCTATTAAAATTTTAAATATATTTTTCAATTTTATAATATATTTATTAATTTATATAAATATTTTATAAAATTAGCTACCATTAACTAATAAGCCCTATCATTTAAAAGTTCTTTCATTTATTATTTTTATTCTTCGTCATTTTTATTTTATTGACTTTTGGGATTTTTATGATCTTCTTCCAGTTAATCCAATTCTTTTTAAAGTCTGCTAAGTGACTTAGAAGCCCCATCCACAAGTAAAGGATATTTTTCGTCCCAATCTTTTGTTTTATTGAGCAAATTAATAATTTTTTCAGGTATTTTTTTCCCTTCTTCACAAAGTCCTTCTGGTTTTATCATTAAAATCCAAGATTAATAATCGTTTCTAGACCATTCATCGAGATCTTCTATAAGACATTCTATATTTGCTGTTAAAAATGCGAGCAAATTTGAGCATTCAGACTGGTAATCGTGCTAAGCTCCAATGTGGTTTTGGATCTCTTATTTAATATAAATTATTACATAAAAAAAAAAAATAAAGTAAAAAAATAATAAATAGTATAGTATTATCTTTTTTTTATTTAAATTATTGTTTAATTATTTTTTTATTTTTTATGGACCAGTATTTTAAAAATTCAATTCAAAATTCAAAATATTTTTATAACTTACAGGGCAATAACTTATTCAGTTCTTATTTTATGTATTACTTTTCTTTATCTAATTCTTCTTGATGCTCTTACATATTTTTTTTTATTTTTTTAAGTTTTTCTTTTTTTTAAATCGATATTTTTGAATTTTTTTGAAATTAGAATTTATTAGTTTAAATAATAATAATTGTATAGTAAAAAGATTGCATTATGTTCTTGTATATTATAATGAAATTTTTCAATATGGAAAATAAATCAAAAAAAATTAAAAATATTATAATTAGAAGGAAATAAATTTTACATTTCTTTATAAAACAAATATTAAATAAAATGAAAAACATGCTTATGTTTATAATTATGCATAAATTTTAGATAAAAATATATATATATAATTTTTTAAAAAATATCATTGTACTAATTCTTCTAAGAGAAAATGAAATATAAGATTTAATTTAATTAAATTTTATTTATATAAAAAATTATACAATAATTCTTTTTGTTAATTATAAAAAATAATATTTACAAATTTTATCCAGAAAATTATAAATAATAATTAAATACTAGAAAAAGAATATTTTAAAATTTAATTTTTATAATTTTTACAGTTTTAAATGATAAAGTTTCAAAGCCCATTAGACACTTTAAATTGGATCAATTAAATGATTCCCAAAATGTAAAGGTAAAAAGCTGATCCAAAATTAAATGAAATCATTTTTTAGTAATAAAATGTTAAAAATATAAACGAAAGTAAAATTTCAGAAAATGAATCTTCAAATGATTCTAAAGTCAAGTGTAAAAAATAATTATATATTAAAATAGATAATTTCAATAGATTAAATTTTAACTTAAATTTTTCATTTTGATATAATATCTTTTTATAATTCTTCATGTTTATATTATTATTTTTTTTGAAAGAATAAATTTTAGATAATGGAGTTATTACAAATGAACTTGATGATATAAAAGTCGATTAAATATTAGCAAATGAACTACAAAAAAAACAATAATAGTAAAAAAGTCTTTAAAATTCGAGTATTATTTAAAATTAAGAATATGAAGTTTGTAGCAAGGATTTTGTATTTCCTTTTGAAAAATATAAACCTTAATATTCTCAAGAACATTTGGAATTTTTATAATTTCATTATCTTGACGAAATAAACTAACCACTGTTTTAAAAATACGCAAAATAATTAAGTAAAATAAGATGCATAGCGGTAACATAGAAAAAAATTGTAGCAGCGTAAAAATAGCCTTAATATTATATTATATAATATATATATATATTGATTTATATATTTTATATTATATAAGTGGAAATTTAGGAAATGTATTATCTATTGATAAAGAAAGTCGTTAACAGTAATTGTTTAAAACTGATGGAAATTTTGGGACAATTACAACAATAGACTTGAAAGAAAATTTATTAGCGATAGGCTTTGAAAGAGGATAATTAACATTTATAGATATAAAAGAAAATGATTATTTAATGAATGATTAAAAGACACATTAGGAAAATAAGTTGCTTAATTTGAAAATATTCCATTAAGAAAAAGAAAAAAATTTGATAATTTCCGTTGACAATTCTGGGAATACTTTTTTGATAAGATTTTATAAAAAATTATTTGGACATAATATTAAATTCAGAGACCTTGTACCTAAATAAGATTTGCCCTTTTAATATATAGAGGTATAGAAACTATATACATATAAAATTAAATTTAAAATAAATGATAAATTATTTATTTATTTATTTTATTTTTTATTAGATAATGAATAAGGAATTGAATTAAAAATATATGAAAGATGTTTATAAAAATTAGGTATTACTTGGGCTAGGCAATAATAAATGCATTGTAATTGTTTCAATAAATTGCCAAACCGAAGAGTCTTTTATTTTACATTAAATTTAAAATAAAGGATTTAGTTTGATAGAATGTAAAGAATTTTTCTCTTCAATTTGTTGGGGATAAGTAATTAAATAAACAATATTTTTTTATATCTTTATGTTTTACTATTTTTAAATTTAGTAATATATAAATTATTTTAATATTAATTATTTAACTAAATAATTAAGGGATACATATAGTCGGATAGAAGGCCTAGTAGAAAATAATATTTATACAGTATTTAGTTAAAAAAAGAGAGGCAACAAAATTAATTATAAGATTAAGAAGAATAGGAAGAAAGTTAAACCTAAGATGAATATAATTAATTTATGAGTTAGTAAAAAACTTTAGAATTACTATTTTTTTATAGTTGGAATAATAAAATCGGAGTTTGTAAGCCTTTATGGAGATTCGAAGAATACATGATTTAAAATGAAAATCTTTATAAGCCAATTTTAGAATTTGAAGATTCGAAA
Source organism: Pseudocohnilembus persalinus (assembly GCA_001447515.1). Lineage (NCBI taxonomy): Eukaryota > Ciliophora > Oligohymenophorea > Philasterida > Pseudocohnilembidae > Pseudocohnilembus > Pseudocohnilembus persalinus. The sequence continues at coordinate 170,275 of LDAU01000183.1, forward strand.
TAACTAGAACTAAAAAATAATATTATAAGTTGCAGGTTTTTAGCACCGTCAATTATGTATGTGATGGATTTTTAGCAAATTATTTATTTAATAAATACAAATGAACTTTAGATATTTAGATAGTTTTAAGATTTTCAAGATATTCCTAAATTATAGTATTGTTTGCCCTTGAGCGACACTATTTTTTGCTAATTATTCGAAATTTAAGCTATAAAAGGAAACGTAGAATACCAAAATATTCCCGAAAAATATAAGGGATTGGATAATGACACTTTAGATTAACTTATGCAAAGCCAAAAAGTTAAAAGAGTTTAAATTTATTCTAATAGTTTTTCGGATAATTAAATTAACCATGAAAGTTATTATTTGATGGAATCAAAAGTTGGAATTGCCGTGCTTAATAGTTGGTAATTTAAATTTAAAATTTAAATATTGTAATCTTAAAAATTTTTTCAATCATTGATTTATTTATTTAATAAATTTTTTAGGCAAAAATTAGTAAATAGAATGATTGAGCATTAAGAGTGGATTTTGGCTATGCACTTTTTAATAACTGTTTACAATTAATAAAATAATTTTGTTAATATTTTAGGTTATGACAAAAATTAAATCAGTAAGGCAATCGACGAAACTGTAGGAATTGTTGCCACTAGATTTATTTAAATGTCTATGAGACTCCTTAAAATGAATGAAAAAAAAGATATAAAAAATAATGTTATAGTAATATTGATAGATTTCTTGTTAAAAACTGGATAAAATAAGCTATTGTTTGAAGAAATAAAAAATATTACTGAGTAATTTTTTTTTAAAATAATTATTAATATTAATATAATAAATTACATTTAAATTTTTCCTAAGAGCTTATTTTGGCAATGTGAGCTATTTTATGGAATGTTTAGAACCTTTTATAAATGAGGGAAGAATTTAAAAAGTTTCATGCAAAAATGTTTTAAAAGAAATAATAGAATTCTATAAGAAAAATAACAAATTAAGTGTTATTTAAAGGTTAATTACCACTTTAGATCTTTCTCATCCTGTAGTCTAAGAATATTCTTCTAATTTAATTAAAATTTGTTTGGATAATGGGCTAATCAAAGGATTAATTTATATATGCTATAAAGAATAGAATTATGCTTTTATGGCCCCTTTATCTAAATTATGGGGACTTTATTTAAGTCATAAATTTAATAAAAAAAATTAAGAAGCAAGGTTTTTTGGATTAAGAGCTTTGTGGTAAATATTTTTTTTATTATTTTAAAAATCAATCTTTAAAAATACGAAATTATTATGTAAATTTTATTTTTTTTTGCTACTTAAAAGGTATGTAAGAATGAATTTGTTAAGATAAACAATAGATGGACAAGAAATTGATTTGAATTCCTAGCAGTTTTCTAACATTATATAATAAATGGCAGAATGGACATTGTATGATAAAAATCTTAAAGAAATGATGCAATTATCTCCTTTGGTACATATTATTATTTAAATAATATATGTTTATATGTTTATTAAAATAATTGATTATATATTATCAAATTACCTGATTTATATTTACAAATATTAGGCTACTTTTGAGGTGTTATTTTTGTTTTTCAACTGCGAAAATTCATTTATTTTGAATAAATCTAAATTAAATATTAAGTATGACCCTAAAGATGATCCTAAATGGGTAAAAACCGAAGATAAAACAACTTGCGATTAGGGTATTATTTTAATAAATAAATGTTACGAAGATGTATTATAATTACCGTCAGAAAAAAAAAATTTTAGAGAGATTTTAACAAATGAATACAACGTTTTTATTGCAAAGATTATTTAAGAAGGAGGATTTAAAATTACTAATACAAAAATAATTGACACAATTATATTTTTAATTTAAAATCCTTAAGCCTTAAAAACTTTAAAAATTTTTGACTAAGTAAATTTTTTGACTAGTTAAGTAAATAATAGAGAAGAAATAATTCATAGTTTACACAGCAAATTTATCGAGAATTTACTCTATAAAATTATTCACGATTTAAGAGAAAATGAAAAATAGAGGATTTTAGAATATTCTGATAAATCTGCTTTTGATCAAATTAGTATTTTAATTTATGCCAATTCAAAACAATATGGAAAGTATAAAAGCGAAAAATATTTATATTTTTTAAATTAAAATAATAATGAAATTTTTTTTTTTTAGGTGCATTGATATATTTTTATAAACTAAAAATGAACTTACTAAAGGGAAAATTTTCAACTGGTTAAAACAATTACTACACGGGATGTAATCAGAAGAGCAATATGAAGACTTAAGAAATGTTAAATAAATTGTAAACTTATTTTTAATTCGCCTATAAACTTTTAATACCATACAATAAAAAAAAATCTTTTTAATTATTAAATTAGATTGTAAATAAACTAAGAGACTTATTAAAAGTAGATATTGAATAAACTAGAGAAATAATCAGTAAGTATTTGAAATCAGAAGAGACTTTTATAGTTTAGAAACTTAATGATTATAGTGACTTATAACTTGAATATATTTAAAATATTTTGGAAAATGACAGAGAAGAAGGCATTAAAATTGAAGAATCTATATTAATAAGACACATTGAACTATTATGTAAACTAAAACCCAAAAAAACAAAAGAACAGCTAAAACTTTGGTAAATATATTATTAATAAAAAATAAAAATAAAATTAAATATTTATATTTGTTTTAAAAAAGGGATTATCCTTTAGATAAATGTGAAAAAATATGTAAGGAAAATAAAATTTTAGACGCTTATGCTTATTTATTGGAAAAAAATGGTAAAATTGGGGAATCCCTATCAGTTCACATTGAAATTTTGGAGAAATATGTAGTAAAAATTTTAAAATATTTGACGGAACCCATTTACAAAGAAAGAAAATAAGAAAAATATTAAATTAGTGGGAATTAAAAATCAATATCAAAAACTTCAGAAATAAAAAATACAGATAATGGTAAAGGTGATGAAAAAAATGATGATGATAATGAAGATGAAATTGTTGTAGAGAGTTATGATCCCAGTAACAAAGAAACATAAGATAGTAATATATATATATAAAAAATTTCTAATTATAAAATTTTATTTTTTTATAAATTATTCATTTTTTTTTTTTTAAGCAAACATAGAAAATGTAGAAATTTCCGAAACATAATAAGAAATACTAGAAAGATAAAGACTTTAAATGTTAATGCAGTCATAAATTGCGATAAATGAAACAAATGACCAATTTTAAGAGTAATATATTCTTAAAGCTAAAAAGGAAAGAGAAGAAAAATTAAAGGCTGAAGAATAATAAAGAAAAAAAATGGAATTGGAAATAAAAGCTAAAGAAGAAGAAGAAGCTTTAAAATAGTAAGATTAAATAGAAAAAGAAGATTTTTACTTGGAAAAATGGTCATAAAGGTGTTTTTAAGCACTAGATGAAGGAATAAAAACAATTAAATCCAATTCACAATCTGATGATTGTGAAAAAACTTGGTTTAAGTATTTTGATGAGTGTAAATAAAAAAATATATATAAAAAAATTCAAATTAAGAAACAAATTATTTAATTTATATAAACTTTATAAAGACATTTTTATATATATCAATTATAAGCTTAAAAGCGTAATAAAAATTTTTTAAATTATTTTTTTCTTAGTGCTTGAAATTGAAACTAAATTTCTTAATAAGGATAGTTAAGACTAATAAAAATTAATGAAATTATTAAAAAAGATGATTGGAAAGTTGGTTTATGATATGTCTTAAGGACTAAAAGTAGATTAATTAGTATAAGCTTTTTAAACGAAATACGCAGGCCTTGACTTAGGTGAACTTAAAGAAACCTTTTACAGAATAATATAGGATTTTATGTATGAATAACATTTGTTAGTAAATTCCTAAGACCTTATAATATAAGATCTTAATTTTTATAATGAATCATTTTATGCCCAGAATTCTAAAGCTATATATGGCGAAAATTATTGTTTTATATGTGGATATGATAATGAAAATGTAAATAAAAAATCGTATGTTTATTATTGCGGGCATATCGTTTGTGAAATATGTTATGTACCTTAACAAACAATAAATATAAATAAGTTAAAGGTTAACTGTCCTGTGTGTCAGCACATAGTAGAAAAAATAGTTTAAGTTTCCTTATTAAATTAGAAATTGATAAATGATAAAAAAAGAAACGCTTAGTTAAAGAATACAATTTAAGCTGGAAAAAGTCAGTAATCTGTAACTTATTAGTTAGTATTAGGAAAACCGTAAAAAACCAGAAAATAGCAAATTGCAGAGTCGAGGACATATTAACAAGAAGTAATGAGAAAAAAATTGAAAGAATATAAGCCTTTTTAAAATACAGTAAACAGAAATCCCGGAAAATATTAGACTACAAGCAGGCCTTACGAGTCAGTAAGTAGAGTTGCCGCATTTGATATTGCTTGGGCCAAAAAAAATAAATTCAAAAAATATGAAGAGCCTAAAAATTTCTGAAATTTTTAATTTAAAAAACATTATTTTAAATAACTTTATATTATTTTAAAATATTATAATTATTTTAATTTAACAAATAATATAGAAAAAATAAAGCGAATATTTAAAAGTTGTGTAGTAGAGTGTTTTGTATACATCATAGTTAGGTTTTATAATAGTTTTTTTTTATAGATTTAGTAATATTTTATTAAAATTATAAAATAGTACATATATCTTAAATTAAATTTAAATGAAATTATTGTAAATTATTTTTAATATAATCAATTTAATATATAAAAACAGTTTTTTTTTAATGTACAAAAATATAGGAAAAAATAAATTTAATAAAATAAATCTCCCTCAATTTCTAAAATTTTTTTAAGTTTTTTCGCCTTAATTTAAAATTATATCTGGCTTTTAGTATTGATAATCGATATTCAATGTTGAAGTTCTTCTTTGTTTTCTTTTTTAAATATTTAAATTTATATTTGACTTTTTAATATGAGCCCTCACCCTAACTCTACTTATAGCACTTAATTTGGTCAAAGCTTGATTTAATTCTTCTTCTGTTAAGTCAATATGGGTTAATTCAGTATTTTCTAATATTTCTTTACCATCATTTGTGACAAAGGCATGATCCTATAAAGAATTTAATAATTTTATTTGTTTATATAAAATTTAAAATATTAATACATATATTTAATATTTATTAGATAAAATTATTTTTATTATTTACCATTAAATCTTAAATTTTAGCCCTTTTTACAGGATCTTTTATTAAACATGATTAGATAAAAGATTTAAAATTCTAGTCCAACGTTTCAGGATATTAGGGTCTTTTGAATAAAATATATTAATTATCATTATAAAAAGTATTAAATAAATTTGTGCATTTAAATTAAATATAAATTATATATCTGAAATTTATATTTATTTACTCTGTTTTAATTATAGAATTTTTTAACTCAGTTAAACTTTTTCCGTTAAACGGATAGGTTCCAACTGCCAAATAGTAAAATGTGACACCGATAGCCCATATATCGGTAGGCTGTCCCTCAAATTGAATGCTGCCCCACATTTCGGGAGCTGTAAAAAGTTTGGTTCCTTCGTCACTTTCCAACTTTATTTATTTATTGTTTATATTTATATTTAATGAAATTTATTTTTAAAAAATATACAAAATTTATAAATATTTTAAATTGTACCTTTTAATCTTTTCTTTCTACTATTTTTGATATACCAAAATCAGCTATTTTTAAAACATCATTCTGATCTACTAATAAATTGTCAGGCTTTATATCCCTGTGTACTACTTTGGCGAAATCGTGTACTATAATATAAAATATAATAAAATAAAAAGAAATAATTTGTTTTTTTAAAAAAAATTATATATAGAATTTCTAAATATATTTAATAAATTATAAAACTTTTATTTTATAAGTTATATATACAGTATTCTATTCCTTTTAAACAATCCCTGAGATACTTTCTCAATTTTTAGGTATCCATTGTTTTAGTTTACTCATATTTTAATACTTTCTATTTATCTTTTTCAAAGGTCCAGTAAAGTTTGGAAGCGATTGCCCCTTTTAATTTTTTTTTATATAAATTTATATATTATTTCAAAATGGAAGGAATTAGTTAAAAAATATATTATTTATTTTATTATTTTTTCCTTACCTTTTTAGATAAAGTCCATAATTAGATAGAGCTTATTATCTTTGGGGTCATCAATAACTTCATGTAATCTACATATGTTAGGATGAGCCTGTTATTAAACAAAAAAAATTAAATAAAATAATAATTAATTTATAAATTAATATATTTAATATTTATTAGTAATTACTAGTTTTTTCATTATAGCAATTTCCTATTCTATAACATTAAAGGCTGAGATACTTCTCGAAAGGTGTTTTTTTTTTAGTTTTTATTTGTTTATTATTTTAATAGCAAAATTTTTTTGTTTTTAAGTAGCATCAACACCCAATTTTACTTTTCCAAATTGACCTCTTCCTAAAAATTACATAAAAACATACTAGTTTATCTTTTTTTATCCACTTTCTTAATCGTAACTTTTGTCGATTTTATCAGTTTAAATTATTGAATGATTAAGTTTAAGCAAACTGTAATTCAAAGTTTTTTATTGATCATAGTACTTTTATCTGTCTTGGAAGGAGGACTTTTATATTTTAATAAAAATTATAGCACAAATAAATAAATAATTATAGAATTATAAATAGATTAATTAATTAATAAAGTTTATATTTACTTTGGCCATATTGTCTCCCATGTTCATTGATTTGATTTCTCTTATTGAAGCAAGAAGAGACTTTTCTAGTTAGTTTGAAATGATATTTTCCTCAGTAATTTTTTCTAAATCCTATTAATCTTATTCAATTGACTATTCTTTTAATTCTTTACTTATATTGAGTTCTATATATGAGTCTCCTGAAAAATTATCATTTTTTTCGCCTTTTTTATGATTTAAGTCCTAGTTTTAATTTTCACTTTTTTCCTATAAATTGTATTTTTAATTTTAATTTTATTATTTTTAATTTTAGCTTTCGTTTTCATTGTTTTCTTTTTTATCTTTTTTTTTGTTCGATTTGTTCTTACTCATTTCATTGTCGGACTCTTCAGATGTGGTAACAATAACGGAAACTTTCTTAGTTTAATTTTTGCTGAATTAACTTTTTTTCGCAGCTTACAAAAAAGGCATACTCGCCCCCATATTACAGGCACTTCTTTTCTATTTCAATAACTTTAAACTTTCATATTCTTCCTACAGCTTTTATTTTTCCTTCTAAGACTTTATTTATAATTATAAATTAATATAATAATTAATTTGTATAAATTCTATATATTCATATATAATGATGTAAAAATTTAAATTTTAAATTTACTTATTCTTTTTCCACTTCATCGAAAGTATCTGCATTTTCTTTTAATTCTTTAAGTTATTTTAGGACCTCTCTCATTCTAGTGCTTTCTTTGGGGCCAAAAAACACAGGTGCTTACTGAGGAATGGGCACTTTTTTAACGGCTGTGTATTAATTTTAATTTTATCCATTTTTTTAGTTATTTTACGGACTTTTACCGTAATTGGCTTGTAAATTAGGAGAACTTCTATCCATTTAATTGGCATTTTTATTCACAACTCGAGAGAAAAGAGATTTTCCTAAATTATTATTATTATTGTTTATTTTAAAATTGCTACTATTATTATTGTAGTTATAGTTGAAAATGTTTTAGCCTTAACTTTATTGTTGATTAGAATTATCCTTGTGGTGAAATGAAGATGACATCATAAAAGTTTTGGCAGATTTTTATAGGTTATCATTTTATTGCGTGCTTTCTCTCTTTTAAATATCAACTTTTTCTAAAGCTTCATTTTATTTGTAAAATAGTGTATATTGAGCTTGATTATTGTAGTTGTAATCCTGGGATTTTGCCGACTCTATAGAATATTCTTCATTCATAACGCGATAGTTTCTAGATATTATAGAGTTATTTTTATGATTATTATTTCTTGCAAGAAAATCAGTTTTTTTTTCTTCTATTGAATAGCTTGACCCTTATTATGAAAATTGTTCTACTTTTTATTTAGTTTCCTGATTTTCATTGCCATCACAATTTTAAGGGTTTTTTTTTTTTTTAGCTATAGGAACTTCTTCAGGTATATCATGCAAAGTAGATTTAATCAAATGTTTGCTGACTTACATAATTTCAGAAAAATCATTATTTATATTAACTAGTGACTCTTATTTATTAACAAAACCTAGTTAATCTTTAAATGTATCTTTTGAATCTAGCATAATACTAATATTATTTTTATTAGTGTGGGAATTTTACGGTTAATTTTTAAACTAAACCAATTGAGAAACAGCCATTGAAGGAGATATATTGTTTTCTTAATATTATAAATTTTAATTCGATAAAATATTAGATTGATCTTAAGAGTCATTTAATTAGAAATCCTATTACTAAAAATAAAGATATAAAAATAAATAATTAAAAAAAATACTTTTATTAAATTTTATTACCTTTTAACTTTTATTGACAGCTTTTATTCTTTTTATCGAAGATGAACTGTTAGAATTTTTAGAAGACTACATTGGTGATAATTATTTATTAGAATTATAAGGAATATATAAATTTAATTGATTCTAACTTTACACACGATTAATTTCTTAATCATTATATACGTCACTTTCTATGAATTTGTTAATCATTTATGAATCAGATGATTTTTTTGAATTGTTATTTATTCTTTCTAAATAATTCCTGTTTAAATTATTACTGGACATATTATTTGAAATGTTAACAAAATCATACTCATACATGTCTAACTTATCAACTGGGATATTTTCTACATCGTATATTTGGCTTATATAAAATAAATTTATATTAGTTAAAATTTATTTTTTTTATAAATTATATATCAACTTTTTAAAAATTACCTTTTCATATCGCTTGGATTTCTACTATGTCTTTGTGATATTCTAACTGACTTTTAAAAGTCTTCAAAACTTGAATTTTCGTATTGTAAATTATTATCTGATTAAAAATTATAATAATATTAATTGTCAAAAGCTTCTTATTGCTAGAAATAATCGTCTTATTATTAGATTTATTCATCTTATTGATAATAATACTCTTCTTGCTGTTCTTCTTCTTCATCGGTACCAAACTTTTTTTAAAAATTTAAATTATTATATAATTACTTAATTTAATAATTAATAAATTAATATATAAAGGTAAAAAAATGTTTACTTGATTAAACCTACTATATTTTTTATTTAAGGATATAGGGGATATTCCTCCTCCATCAAAGGATATTTATTTTGATATATTTTGCTGCTAAAAATCCTCATTATCTACTTATAGTTCTTTATTCATGTTCTCATATCTAATACTTTCAACATAGCTGATTAAGTCGATTTTTTCTTCAGCGGCTCTGGCTTACTATATTTAATTCGGAGTTAGTTAAATATTTAATTCAATATTGTTATTATTAATATTATAATTATTATTGTTGTTGTTGTTAATAAAACTATTATTATTATTTTATTATAAAGGATTGTTGTTACTTGATTATTTTTTTAACAGTCTTTACTGTTTATCTTAGTTACTTTGTGAAGAGTACCCTTTTGAAGGTGACCTTGAATTCAAATTGTTGAATAATAGACCTGATTTTGGGTAATCAGGGTAAATAGTGCTTTAGTTGAATTACACTGAAGATTTGTGTTGTTAAATTTAAGGCTATTAGTATTAAGAAAATTAATAATTTTTTGTATCAAAATTTTAATTTTGAAACTAAACCTTTTATTATTATTATTGCTTTTATTATATTTAGTGCTACCTCTATTGAGATTTTTAGTTAATAAGATCTATTAAATCAATTTTTTTATCTGGATTTTACATTCTTTATCTTTAAAGACTTTACAAGAGATTAGTTTATATACTTTATGATAAATTACTATTTGTGCTTGCTCTTCTAGACTCAGACTATTATATTAATGAAAAATTAAAAGGCTAATACTACTACTGGTTTTAATATTTATTAAATTTTTATTAATTTTGCACATATTTCCTAATAAGATATAATAAATTTTTAAAAATTTTAAAAAAAATATAAATATCAACAATTTTTTACCTATATTTTAATGGAGAACTACTGTATTATTACTAGAGTTAAATATTTTAAAATTATTTTGTATGCTGTATTTTTGGGCTTTTTATGCCATTTTAATAATAGTAGTTATTATTTGACGACTAAATTTTATAAGGAGATTAATTTTTTTCAAATGATTAGACGACTTATTTCATTTAAACGTTTGAGGAAGTTGGATAATTATTAATAGTTTTTACTAAATAATAATTAAATTAGAATAATTAACAAAACAATATTAATTTATTATTTTTTATATATATTTTATTTTACCTTGATTTTATTTTGGGGTATTTCTATTCTTTTTAATTCCATTATAAGTATATTAAACTGAATTGACCATTGGTATTTAATTAATTTCATCATTGTTTAATGAACCAAATTTATTTATTGGAGAGAAAACGCTATTTATATTTGAATTAGAATCATTTTAATCATTTATTTGTATAGGAATTTTATTTTTAGAGTTTTTATTCAAACTATTTTAAACAATTTAAGATTAAAAACCTAACTTTTACTACTTTTAAAATATTTATTATTATTTATACTGAAAATTTTTGAGATTTGAATGATTTTAGAAAAAATTCTTAGAATTATTAGGAGATAAATTAGACTATTATTAATACTACTGCTAATTTTGTTATTTATTATAATTAGTTTTAAATTTCGAAGGTTTGGATGAATTTAAGGGCGTTCCATTAGAAGAATTATTATTGTAGCCAGAATTATAATATTAATATAAATGTTATTATAATTATTAAATTTATTAGGTTTTTTACTAAGATAAGCTATTTGTTACCTGTGTAAATGTATTTTAATTTGAATATTACTACTGTTAAAAATTTTGAGATTTAGAATTTTTATCTTGTAATTTTTAAGAATTTTACTTCTCTAGGACTTATATATTGGGAGGTGAATTTTAATTTATAAAAAAATTATCACCTATCTCTCTCGTATCAATTTATCTATAAATATTTTTCTATATTTAATTTTCTTCTTTATTAAGACCTTTTGAACTTTTATTGCTATCAATAAATTAATTTTTTGTGCCATCTTCTTGTATTTTATTACTTAATATTTTAGTATCTTTTTAAAATGATTCATTAATATTACTATTATTATTACTTTAAACTTTGTTACTATTTGTGTTAATGTCATACGGAAAATATTTAATAGTTGAATTTGCTTCCGGCGAATCTATTTCTTTTATAGAATGGATTATTGAATTTTATTTAATTTTTTACTATATTTTTATATGCTTTTTATTTTGATTCATTAAGCCTTCTTATTTTATTTACTCTTATTATTATAGGGTATTTTAATTTGTACTGTCTAGCGAATTTTATACTAAATTATCTTATTTTTATTCTTATTGCTATTTTTTATTTAGTTCATTTGTGAATAAATTATCAATAATTTTATCATTTTTTTTTGTTGTAGATAATTCAGAGGTGTATCTCCTTTTGTGTATCTAAGCATCGCTAAAATTTTTTTTCGTAAAAAATATATTTGATTGATTATTTTTCACGTCTAATTTCACTAGAGATTTATCTTAATTATTTTGTATATTATTTATAGATGTCTGCTCGTTACTTTAATCTCTTTGTAGTTTATCTATATTTATATATAATTTTGATATAAATAAAATAATTATATGTAAAATATAAGTATTAGATACCTGAAACCATTGAAAACCTTTTGGACCTTGGTCCTTGATTTTAAGGAAAAAAACCAGAAAAATTTGTTTAGTCTTCGCTATATTATTAGCTATGTATAATATAAGACGACTCTTATGGTATAGGACTTTCTAACGAAGCTTATTTGAAATATCCTGTTTCTTTCGTATAATGTTGATTTTTTCTAAATTTTAATATATATTTTTTTTAAAGTTATTGAAAAGAATTAAAAAAAATTTACCTTCTATTTATTTTTCCTCCTAGAGGGATTTCATCGTTTTTTTCGTTATTTTATGACTATTTATTATACCTTTTACTTATATCTTCAAATTTTAGGGTCTATTTTCGCACTCCTTAGCCTTAAAAAGAAAAAACATCCAAACTTCGGTCCTGAATATTTGGACTGGGACTGGCTAGTTCGTTATTACTGTTTCTGTTATTGGACGCCATGCTAATATTGTTGCCGAATAAAAAAGAGTTTTTCTTAGAATACTGGGTATTTATTGTTTTGTTTTGAGAATTTGTATTATTATTACTTGTGCTTTTTAGTTATTTACCTTTTTGCTAAGGGGAACTTAATAAAGAACTATTTTTTTTTATTGTTAGAATATTTATGCTAGGGGAATTGTCTTCAGAGGTTTTTATTTTTAAATTTTTACTTAAATTTTCAGATTCATTTTAGTTTTGATTGTTAACAATATCCGGACTCTTTTGTAACTCATTCGGTGACTGTGATTTTTGATAACTATTTTATTTTATTAGTTTAAGCTTTATAGACTTTTTGTCTTTTATATTTGCGTTCTTTGTCTAGCTCCAGCTGGTAAAACTACTATTTTTTACTGATTAAAAATTTTAAGTGTTTTATTTGGATATGCCATCAATGTCTGAATTTTATTCCTCATTAATTTGTTAATCATCTTTATTTCTATTTAAAATAAGAGTATTTGTGGTCAGGTTTTTAAAATTAGAAAAATTTATAGATGAAATTTATTATTTAGGCTATGGTTGAATATTATTTTAAAAACTATTTTTGGAATTTCTTTTTTGCGAATGATTCTCCTGACTTTAAACTTTTATCGACAAACTATCATTGTTGTGTGATTCGAAATCTTGCCTTTTTTTATCAGATTATATATTTTTTAATGAGTTAATTATTTATTTAAACTACTAATTATTCTTAACTGATCTAAGATCGGATGAATTCATATTATCGTTTTTTTATTCATCGATTTTTAAATTCTAAATTTTACTTGGGTTACCTTCATTTTACTAAAGCTATTCTATTTTTGTGAGTAAATTGTTAAAATTTCAGATAATTTGGTATTTAATAAATAAAATTTACCTTCTAAACTTTTATTAAAATTTTGATCCTAAACTTTATTAATTTCTAGGTTTATTTTTTAATAATTTTGATTTGGAAGTTTCCTAATTTTTATGTTAGATTTATCGTTGTGCATTGTTCTTTAAGTATTAATTTAACTGTTGTTTTACTTTAAATTATCAAATCTATTTGAATCTTCAATATTAAAAGCATTTTCTGATTTATTTCTAGGTACTTTCAAGTTTTTTGTTTTTAATTATCTAAATAAAATATTGCAAATTATTATTAATTTTAATAAATTTTTTATAATAATTTTTATACTTTGTTGTTAAATTTTATTTATTTTCAACTTGGCTTCTTAAATCTCTACTATTAGAGCACCCCATTTATAAATAGTATAGTAATTTTGTTTTTAAAATTTAAATTTATCTTGAATAAATGAATTTTAATTTGGTTTTTAATTTATTTTTATTTTTTTTTAATCTATTTTTGTAATATAAGTGGTGGTGTTTTTAATTTATTAATTATTTAATATATATGTAAAATTATTAGTGAAAATATACTGAGAATAATGTTTTAACTATATTCAACTTTATATATATAATAGGGTTAGATTTTATAAAATTCAATTACGTTTCTAATGGTTAATCTTAAGTTATTAATTAAAATTATTTTATTAAATATAATTTATTTTTGTTATTCTACCAATAAAACTTAATATAAACTTTTTAAGTTAGCTAAAAGCAATTTTAATTAATTTTTATAAATCTTTAATGAATGATTAAAGCAAAAAATATATTTTATAAATTTATTTAATCATTTTAGGTCAGAAGTTGTGTAGAACAAAACAAAGCAGAGAAGAAACCAAGTTCCATAAAGTGCCATACCAATAAATTTACAATTTTTAGAAAAATTACTAAATTCCAAAGGTTTAGGGATTATTAAACCAATCCAAATACCAGTTAAAAATCCTCCTAAATGCCCATATCCATCAGTACTTTCCTATCCCCCTCCATAAACTGATATTGACGATAACATAAAAATGAAAAAACCGTTCATCATAACCATACAAAGCATCATGCATCTTATTTAACTTCCATATAGCTAATTTAAAATAACAGTTTTTTTTAAATAATAAAATTTATAAAATTAAATATTATATTTTTTTTACATTTTTTAATCCTTGCCAATTTAGTATAACGAATGCTATCCAAGCTCCTATTAAGGCAAATAAAGATGTAGATGCGCCTGCAGAATAAGCTTCAGGTGTATTTTATTTACATAAATCTGAAAATATATTTCCCCCAATTCCTCCTATTATAAATATTAATGCTGATCTCAATAAACCGTAAGCATTTTCCATGAAGCTCAAAAATGATAATAATGCAATCGAGTTGAATAATATATGTATAAAATTCCAATGTAAAAATATAGCCGAAGTTAATCTATAAACCTTAATTTAAAATAATTTATTCAAAATTAATTTTTTAATTTCTAAAAAAAAATTTATAGAAATATTTACCTCTCCTTTATAAACAAGTAAGGTATTATTGCATCCAAAATTTTTCATAGTGTTCAACTAGGTCTGTAATAGAGTTCCATTTGTATCAACTCCCTTTAAAAATATTATATTTTATTAATTAATTTGTTTATTAATAATTATAATTAATATCTATAATGGTTACCCCCACAATTATAACAGTTAAAAAAAGAACCCATATTAAAATTGTTAATCCTGTAGTAAAACTAAAAAGTTTTATTTGCGGACAAAAAACTATTTTTAACATTTTTAAAAAATTTTCTTATTTAGGGTCTCCGTCAGCTTATCTTGCCATAACTATAGTAATAAATACATTAAATAATTAAAATTTATCATGTAAAATATTATAATTTTTTATAAAAAATATATTAATAAAATATATGCTTAATAATTAAATGTTTTAAGGATTATTATTTGAAGAATAGGATAATTATATTTATTTACAATAAAATGGAATTTTATCTTGAGGATTTGCCCTTTGTTATTATTAATTTCTATTATTATTGCTAGTTGGTAATTAATAATAATCACCAAGCCTGTGTACATTTGACATTTTAGAAAAATTAATTTATTACTGTAAAATGTGTTGGTTTTAATTTATAATTTATTTTTTTTAACTATGAAATTTTTATTAATTATTATATTTGTATTAATTCTTATATTAAAAAGAATATTCAATTAAAATTTTATATCGAAAAAAAAAATTAAGTGAGTTTATAAAAATATAATGAAAGATATAACGTGAAGCCATTATTATAAAATATTTTTATTTTTTTCTCAAATTTGTTTTTAATATCATAAAGTATTAATTAGAAATTAATTTTAATTTTTAAAATTTTATTTTAGCATAGCTTATTATAAAATCTTATAACAATATTACCAAACGATACTAATCAGAAATAATTATTGCTTAATAATAAATTTCAAAATTTTATTTCTAATATTTTAATTAATATTTAAATTGAAATATTATTTTTTTCAAAATCAATATACAATCAATAAACAAATGGACTCAAATTCTACAAGCAGAAGTAGTACTAGTTAAAATAATATGTAAAAATCTGGTGACAAATCTGAGATCGAAATATATAAATATTTATTAAAAGTGGCTGAAGAATTAATTTAAAGTGCATGTCCCATAGATTTAATTAAAAAATTTGAAAAATTAAAAAATATTTCTATAGGAAAAATCAAATAAACTGGAACCTTATTTTATGAATAATTCATTCACCTCTACGAATTTTTGAATGAAAAATTAATTAATATTTATGAACAAATAATAGGCTCCTAAAATGTAAATTTATCATTATTTATCTATATCATTTTCTTATATAATTTAATCAAAATATAATTTAGAGTTATTAATACATACAAAATGTTTTGAATGAAATACAAAATGAGTCTGATAGCTAGTTAAAAGAATTATTATTCTTTTCCAAAAAAAAAGAAGATAAAACGTATGAAAACATTTATGATAAATGGTCAAAACAATATGAAATTTCTTAAAATTAAGTCATGAATTCTGTAAATAAGTGTTTTTAGATAAAATAAAATTAGTAATAATTATTAGGCGAGAATGAATAAAAAATATAAATATTAATTGAGTAGTTATAAGAAAATTAATAACTAAAATAGAAAAATAGTGAATTGGAAAGTATAATATAAGAATAAAAATAGTAATTATCCAACTAAAATAATTCAATTTTTACTTTATAAGATACATTATAGTAACAAAAATAAGTAAACTATGGTGTAGAAAGTTAATAAAATAAAGAAGAATTAATTAAAGAAAATTAATAGATAAAGCAAAAACTCGAAGAATTAAGAAGAGAACACTAAGAATCTGTTTAATCATAATAAAGATAATATGGAAAGATTTTGGAAGAAATAAATGAGTAATTAAAAGAAAGAAAAAATGAATTCGGTGAAGAAATAGGCAAAAAAGATTAATAGTAAGTATCATTTAAAATTAAAATAATTTTTTTTTTCAAATGACTAAAAAATTTTAATTAAATTAAATTATATAGAATTAATGAACTTTAGCATTTAGTTGAAAGTTAATAAGGTTTTAAAAAAAATTTTATTGAAATCTACATTGTGTATTTAGAAAAATATTAAGATAAATATCCAGATTTTGAAGTTTGGTAGTAAAAACAAAATGATGCATAAGATATGGAATAAAATAAATCCATAAATAAAGATTAAATTGAGATTTAAAATTCTATAAATTAGTTAAAAAAAAATTATGATAGCGGAGTTGAAGAATAACAATTATTTGCATTTATATCATATATCATTCAAAAATTTGAAAGTAATTAAAATATCTAAAAATTTAATTTTTAAAATAAAAATAAATTATAAATACAGGTGATAATGCATATTTAAAAGAATAAGTTCATTAATTGTAATAGTAAAAATAAGAAATATAGTAAACTTAAGAAGAATTTTAAAAATAATATGAATAAGGATAATAGTTAATAGAATTAATATAAGTATAGTTGAAGTAAGACACAGATGATATCCAAGAAAAGTAGTAAGAATTTTAGTAGTCAGCACAAAATTTAAATGTAATTATAAATTTTATAAATTTAATTATACTACAAATCAATTAAAATATTTTTAATAATTTTAGGATTTCTTAAAAAATAATCAAAAATTAATTTAGCAAATTTAACAAACATCTTAAAACCAAGGTTTTTGATAAAAATATTGATTAAATTTTATATTACTATATATATTATTATATTATTGTATACTTACTTATATAAATATAATATAAATTTCATTCTTCATCTTGCTTATTTAATATTTAAGTTTATGATTATATCTATGTTTCTATTTATTATTATTTTTGATATTAGGTATACACATTTATGATGCAATAATGCCATATTAATAAAAAGGCAATTTCTTTAAATTTTTATATTCTTAAAGCTTTTTAACTTAAATTGAAACCGTCAGATTTTTATTTTTTTAAAATAAATTATGGGAACCAAATATCCCAAATTATACTATATATAGATATTCTTGCTCTGTCTTAAATTAGTTCTTTTGCATTATCTTTTAAAATTTAATTTGAATTTTATTTTTAAACAATTTCTGCTTATATCTGATTTTAATTAGATTGATTTTCTATTTGGTTTTATTTTTCTATATTTTCTATATTTTTTTATTACCCATTTTAATTTAAATTTTTATTGAAAATTTCTGGTTTTATATCATTGAAAAATGTGTACATGCCATAAACTGTAATGAATGAATAAAATCCATGATTCAAAATTAGATCAGTAAACAAAGCCTTTTTATTTTAATAATAGTTAAGCTGTAAATTATTAGTATTCGGAACATATTTACTTGGTAATTAGAGTGTTTTCACCAATATCCTATTTACTTATCCCCATACAATTCCAGTAGGCACCATAAATGCTATCCAAAAAAGGCCTAAATAAGCCGAGTGTTATAAACTCCATTTTTCGTTTTCTTTTACGTATACTAATGAAGATAAAGCAGAGCTGTAAAGTGCTGCATTTCCTATAGTATATAGTAGTTTTGACATATTTTTTTGTTTTAATTTTAAAATAATTTTTGTATTTTATTTATTTGGTATTAAATAAGAAATAATTTATATATTAAATTAATTTATGGTTATTATTATAGTTAATTTATTTTTAAAAAAATAATAAATTTAATATAAATATGAAAATTTTAAAGATAAACAATAGTGAAAATTGATTATAAATAGATTATAATAGATTAGATGAACTCAAATTTTATTATTTTGTGACAATTTTTTCATCACCTCTTCAAAAGTTTAAATTTTCTTATTTGTAAAAAAATCATTTTTATTTTTAAACAATAATCTATCTTATTACTATTACCATTATTTAAGCGTCAATGGTGTGGAATGCGAATTTACGGTATTCATTTTTAAATTAGGTGTTTTAGATTTTTACTATATAAAATTAACTTTCTAATTTTATATAGATTTTATTTAAGTATTACTATTCTTTAACTAAGGTGTTAAAATTTTATTTTATTTGCTATCGTAATTTATGTTTCCTATTTACTCATTTACTTTATCATTAGGATAATTTTTATTTTCTTCTATTTATTTAGAACCAGACTGACTTATAAAACCAGATACAGATCTTTGCATTGGTGGAATTTAATTTAATAAACTATTACAATTATTTTTTTATCCATTATTAAAATCTTCATTTTTTATACTTATATAATTATTTTAATCACTAATTTTATCATCTTATTCACTAGCAAAAAATTGATTAGAATTCCAATCATTAGCTAATTACTATTTGAACATATCTTCTTATTATTTTTATTTTAAATGAGATTATTCAATATTGAATTTATTTTAATTAGGATGCTAAATTCTTGATTATGATGAAAAAAAATCTTCACCTTCATAAGACTGTTTTAATTGCTATGAAAGCTTTGATTAATTTTTAGGTATCAAATTTTGTATTTAATTCTGAATATCAATAGAATTCTACTAATTTATATTTTTATTTTAGGATATATTTTAATTATAGTAATGTTAATTATTAGAAAAACCATTAATTTAAATAGTTTGAGAATTTATTGGCGATTTTTATGACTAATTATCACTATATTCTGTGTTTTCACATCTTTTTATTTATTCTATATTCTAAAATAGATTATTATTTATATTATTGTTATTTATTTAGTTATGTGAAATAAAAGAAGTATTAGAAGATATATTATTGGAGCTTTAGGTTATAGGAGTAACAATTGATTAATGATTTTGACTAAAAATTTAGGAGCTTTAATTTGTTTTTTCCAAATTGATATTTTATTTTTTATTTTCATTTATTCCAATTTTAATATGGCTATTATAATTACTTTATGAAATTGTTCTTTAAGAATTTTTAGAAAATTGATTTTCAGTTTATTATATTTGAGTATGAAATTTTTACTTAGATCTCAAATTAGGAGATTTTATATCTATTTATTTCGCACTATATAAATGGTTTTACTTTTATTTATTTAATGGACTTTTACTTTTATTTACAATAGAATTTTTCCCAAAATTAACTGTTTAGTTTTTTTATTTGAGTTTATTTTATGTAGAAATTTCCTTTATATTTTAAATGTTTTATTATATTTTCGAAAACTTTAATTTGTTATTTATAGGTTATTTATCCTAACTAGTTTAAGATTATGAAGAAGGCTTAGGTTAATCTATAGGATGTTCCTATTTTTTATACATTAGATCGTTATATAAATTATTTTATTCATTTATTAGTCCTGATTATTTTAATGAAGTATTTTTTAAATCATGATTGCCCTATTACTAATTTAAAATATATTTATCACAAAATTCTTTGGAAATATTCTCTTATTTTTGTTATTATTAATTTTATTAATAAGTAGAATAATTTAAAAATTAAATATTTTAATAATTATTTAATTCGTCAAAGTAATTGTTTGGGTTTTATTAATTTTATATGCTAGTATTTTTTAATTTGTTCTTATGATTTTAATTATTTATATCTTCATATTAAAAGCTAAATTAATTTTATTACAGTTATTAGTTTTAATTTAGGATTTAATTACTATGATTTTTAAGATGTGATGTTTATTATAAATTTTATTAAATATTTCTCTAATTTTATTCCTCTATAATATTATATTTAATAATTAATAACAAAATATTATTATTTTAAAAAAAATATATTTAAGTTATATACTTTCCTACATGTTTCCATCAACTACTTTTTGCATTAATAGTTTTTAAATAATTTAGGTAAAATTTTTATAAATATGTATGGCTTTTAAAAGCTTACTATTATCCAGGCTATTATAATTAATTTTAATTTTTTAAAAAATATAACATTTTTAAATTTTTTTACCTAAAATTTAAATTTTATTAAAGCTCTTTGGAGTAGAAAAAAAAAAACCTCTCTTACATTCCTTTCAGAATTTTAGGTATATTAACAATATTTAAAAAATTTTAATCATTAAACTATTCAATAATTTCAAAAAAATAAGATATGATAAAAAAATTGTAAATATTATAGCTATCCTATAATTAACTACAAATATTGTAAATTATTGAGGAATATAGTGAATCTTGCAATTTTTAATCTATTTTTTCTTTATTTTTTTTACACTATTATAATAGTATCGATATTTCAAACATTAAATTATTATTTATAAAATAATTTTTGAACTATCTCAATGAAACCTAATTAAAAATTATTATTAGGAATACTAAATAAATATTTATTTATTTGTAAAATTCATACTTTTCCTTAGCAAGGATTAAAATTTGTAATGAATGAATGGACATATGAGGAAAGTTATGTTAAACTTTTTGGTTGTTCTATGATATTTGTATCTGTCATTAATTTAAATAAATGCAATAATTAGTCAACATAAAGATAACCACATCCTTAAATAATTGGAGATTATATTTTATTAATATATATTTATTATGTTGATAAATTTTTACCTTTATTATCAAAATTTATATACAATAGCTCAATGTTCGCGATCTATAAAAATTAATAATAATTAGCCATATTATATTTTTCAAATATTTACTTAACTTGGCTATATCTCATAATAATTAGATAAAAATTAATTTTGATATTAATTTAGTTCTTCAACCATAGAAGTAATCTTATATAAAAAATTTTTAGAATAATATAAACTAAAAACTTTTTTAAAACTAAAA
This sequence comes from Pseudocohnilembus persalinus, assembly GCA_001447515.1. NCBI lineage: Eukaryota > Ciliophora > Oligohymenophorea > Philasterida > Pseudocohnilembidae > Pseudocohnilembus > Pseudocohnilembus persalinus. The sequence goes on from LDAU01000183.1 coordinate 191,672, forward strand.
TTACCTTTTATTCGAAACATTACTGAAGTTATATTTATTTTATACTATGAATTTAATTTATGTCATTAAAATGATGCTAAAAATAAAGATATAGTTCTAAAAACATAAATCCTATTATGTTTTAGTTTATTTTTATTTACAAAAAACTATTTTAATCTATATTTTTTTATTTTAACCATTCCTTGTAAAGTTATTAAAATTCTTATTCATTTATTTATTAATTAGATTTCCATTCTAAGATCCTAAATGAATAATTTTTTTTATATTATTTATAGACAATTTAATAAATTATTTTTAATAAAATAAAATTGATTTTACTTCAGTATGCCTCTTTGTAATTAAATTTAATTATCATATTTTTATATATTTTTAGAATCAAATTTAATTAATATTTGTTCCGATTATTATTATTTAGTATTTTTATTATTATTTTATTTTTAATCAAGTGATGTATAGAACATTTATTCATTGACTATTTATATTTCTAATAAAAGACCAAATAAAATTTCAATCAAAGATATATTTAAATTTTTTATTATATTGTATATTATTTAGTCTTCTGTTGAATCCATTATAAAATTTTATTTTAATCAAATTATTTTTATTTTTTAGCAAGTTTTTTAATTTAATTTCAATAAACTTTTTATTTATCAACAATATTGTTAAAATTAATTTAAATGTTAAATAGTAGTATTTTTATATCATATTATTATATAGAATAATTTTAAATTAAACAATCTTGATATAACTTTAATATAACAATGGATATAAATATTTAAATATAATAATTTTTTTTATCATGGCTCTATATAAAATGAATAAAATCCGAGTAATCCCCATATAGTAAACATATAAAATAATAAGTTTTCTGGCTCTTTTATTATTTTGTCCTATGAATCAACTTTTTTAATTTATATTTAATAAAAAAATATAGATATTATAATATAGTTACTTTCATCTAAAACTTTTTCTGGAGTGATTTAAAACTTTTTGTACGATATTAAACCAAAGTTAGAGTTCTATAAATCTTATAGTTCTAAATTTTTTATATAATATAAATAATTAAATTAGAATTTTAATTTATTTATATGTAAAATTATAAGTATACAAATTTATTAATAACCTTTTTATTATTTAGGATCTAAATTTTGCATATTCTGTAATTTATATCTCATTATTTTTATGTAAGAATCTTCAATTAATTTTAATTTCATTTCTAACTTTATATAAAATTATTAAATTTAATAATGTTATTAAATTATCTTATAATTACATCTTTATGTTTATAGTATTTAGGATCATAAAGCTTTACTTTTTAAATAAAAAAAAGATTATAGTTTAATAAATTTTATAAGATAATATGCATTTTTTTGATATATGATATTAATATAAATATTATAGATAAATTTACTATGTTTTTGATATTATTTAAATATTTCATTTATTTATGATTTTTCGCTAATATTTAAAATCTGGTAATCTGCTTTTTTTAAAACTATTTTCTATGATTATTCTTAATTTTATTTGGTATTTTATATTTCTGTAAATAAAAATGTTTATTTCTGATATAGTTATGAATATTTTAATAAATACTAATGAGAAAATTTATTTAATTTAGAATTTAACATTTTTAACCTAATTTTATTATATTTTTTATTTAATTGTAATTAATTAATAAATTAATTTTGTTATTATAGTAACAAAAAGAAGAAAAATAATTATATTGACAATTTTATTAGATATATGTAATCTTTTTTATAATCAACTTTTTTACTTAAATAATATACTTTTTTATTAATATTGAATTTTTATATAATTTAATAATGTTTTTTTTTTAAAAAATTTTAATCAAAGAGGATTTTAATTCCTATAGTGGTGCATTGTAGTTTAATTGTTATTTAATTAGACCCTAAAAAATAAAAATAATATTAATAAATCATTAAAAAAGTGATCAGGTTTAATTATAAAAAGTATGGACTTACCAAAGTTTATATCTATTATCTCTAAATTTATGTTTGAAGTCTTACAATTCTTGTTTTCTAAATCCTTACTATCTTTCGAATTTATTTGCTAATGCCTTTTATATTTAAATAATTAATATATTTAGTTTTAAATTAATAAAATTATTGTTTACGATTTAGTTGATTTTATTTGCAATCATGACTTGTCTTGTTTTAGCATAAGAATCTCCCAAAATAGATTTTAAACCTCTTAAAGGATCGGCTCTATTTCTGTAATAAGTATTATATTGTTGTTTATATTTTCTGTGCCCTAAACTATTTTTAAAAAAAATCGTAAATAATGTATTACTATAGTATATTTTATATCTCTTTCTTAAATTATATACTTATATCCTTATATTTAAAATTATTTTCCCACAATATTTTAATAAGAATATTGCTTAATTTAATTAAATATCAAAATTTTAATATTGGAAGAATTTGTGGTAATTTTAAAAATATTATTAAATAGTAATTATAATAATCTCTTTATTAATTTGTTATATGAAATTTATGATATATGCTAATTAAGTATATAAAATGATGACATAATAAATTTACGTTTTTCCTTAATCAAGTAGTTCAACTTCTCCCATATGATTAATCTGGAAATTAGCAATTCTTTATAAATTTAATTTTTTATAATTTTTAAGGAATTTTTTTTCTTATTCTTTTTTGTTTTTTTTTTCTTATTCTGTAATATTTTCATCTTATTATTCACTTTCTTCTTCTTCTTATTCGTCATCTTCGCTTTCTTCATCTTCCCATTCGTCATCTTAGTTTTCTTCACTTTTCCTTTAATAAAAAAAAAATATTTATATTTAATTTGTATAAAAATATATAATTTACTCCAAAGATTCGTCTTTTTTTTTTTATTTTAAATCTTTTTCTTATTCAACTTCTTATTCTTCTTCTTTTTCATCAATTTAGCCACCTTCTTTATTGACAGAAAAATCATAAAAAGCAGCATATTCTTAAAATGTTTTAGTGTTCATAAAACAGTGTCCTTTGTCAATCATATGGGTTTTTAAAGCTTCTGGGGTTTTAAAATCTTTATAGCCTTTGTTTTCACATTCAATACATAATAACCCGATATTTATTTTTTCAGCCAAATACTTTAATAAACCTTTCATGTCAGAAACATATTTTTTTTCAGGAATGAAAAATCCGTGTTTTTTTTCCATGTGGATTAAATTACTAGATTTTGTAGAAAAATTATTTGATTATTCATTGTATAGTATTAAAAAAAAAATATAAAAATTTTATGCTTACATTTCGATATCAGGCTTTTTGTCATCGCAAAACAAACAAATAGATTAATCATTTAATGTACTTCTTTGGGATGTTTTTTAATAAATGTTGGACTAACTAGATTATTTACTTAATGTTTGACTTTTAACCGATTTTTTTTCCTCATTTTCTTAATGTTTTTTGGATAACATGTGATTTTTAAAAGTATTTTCATTTCCAAAGGCTTTTCTATATAATAAAAATAATATTTTTTATATGATATAATAGCTAATTTATTTATATTCGTACGATAAATTATTTGAATAATATATAATTAATTTAAATACCCACATGTTTCGCAATAATTCTTTCTTGCTTTAAAATTTGTATCTTTTTACTATTGGCTTTTTTAAGAAAATTCTAAAAATATAATTATTTATTTAATTTTATTCCAGTTAAAATAAAAGCAAACGTTTTATTATATGGTTCATAAATAAAAAGAAATTGATATTAAAATATTACAGTTTAATCTTTCTTCGTATTGTTCAAGGGTAATAGGACTTAAATTAATTAATTTTCTTTTAATATTATATTAATGAAATTTGGTTGCGTAATGCTGTTTATATTCGGATTAACTCTCGAATCCCAATAAACAACTGGAACACAATAAAGTATCTGTTGATATGGCAATTTCCATTTTATTTAAACTACTTTTATTTTCTTCTTACGATTTAAATTTATAAAATTTTAACTGTTTTTGTTTTTGTTTCTTTTTTTAATTTTTTTATTAACTTTTGATTGAAATTGTTTAGATGAATTTATTTTATAGGAATAAATTAGTAAAAATATTATTTTGTAAATTATCTATTAATTCTTTTATTAATAAATTAATATGGTTCAAATTTCTTTTTAGTTAAATTTGTAATTTTAATAAAAAAAGAAAAAATGTTGATTTAAGTAATTAAAATAACACAAATTTTAGAGATAATATTATTAGTTTATTTGGAAATGCCAATATTTTTTTTTTGCTTTTTAAACTATCAAATTGTTTTTGAATTAATTAATATAATATTTAGTATTTTTTTCTAAAAGTTATTAATAAACAGATATATTTTTAAGTTAAAATTTATAAAAGTAATAAAAAGGGAAAGCAAAAAAATTTTTGTTTTAATAATAATAATGTCAATAATATTTAATTTATAATTAATTAAATTAAAGAAAACGCAAAAAAAATATATTTTAATTAATTTTTAAAGGCTAATAAAAAAAAAAATTCTAATTATTTTATTTTAATTTTTAACAAAATTTCACGTTTGCCTTTTAACATTATATTCCTTTATAATTCATGATGTATATTTTTTAAGATGTAATTAAAATTCCTCCTTATTATATATTAAAATATGGCTTAATAAATAACTAAACAACAAATCTATGAATTCATATCTTTTAAATATTAGAAAAATTTATTAATTTAATAATTTAAGATTTTAAATTATTGACGGCATGTCTATGTTAATTAAAAGGTTTATTAAAGAAAAGAAGTGAGTTATTTATTGATTTAAAGTAATAATCATTATTATGATTACGAGGTTTTATTATAAAGGAAAATAAAAATAAAATATAAATACTGCTCAAAAGAAAAAATAAAAAAATAATAACTTTTGCTAGTTTTTATTTATATATTTGACAATTATTCATTTTATAGCACAAATTAAAAAAAACAAGAAAAATAGAAGGATTAGAGTTTAATTATTTGAATCTTCAACTATTATTGCATATTTAGTATATATTTATAGAATTTAATTGAAATAATGCATAATATAAAAGAATTTTATATTCACTCGGAGCACGTTGTTTTAAAAGAAGGATTAAAAGCAGCAGTTATTCATATTAAAGATAAAAAAATTAATAAAATAATTATAGAAACAGAATAAAATTAAGATGAAATCTAGTAGCTCAAAAAATAAAAAGACATAATTTTTTTAGATTATCATAAAAGATATATTATGCCAGGAATTATTGACACAAATTTCTATTCTAACGCAGGTTTTGAATAAGATAATTAAAAATGGTATCAAATACAAAAAATAACTAGACTTGCGTTAATAGGAGGAGTTACGACAATTATAAATTAACCAATTTTAACACATTAAGAATGGGATTAGTAAGAATAATTTTATTTTGTTTTTATATAACAAATTATGAATTTTTTATTATAATTTTTATAAAAATTGTATAATAATATTAATAAATAAGTATTAAAATAATATAATAAAATTTCTAATTAAACAAACTAAAAATTGATAATTTTTTAAATTAATTTTATTTAGAACGAATAAAATAGTTCGTAAAAAAAGCAATTAACAAGATCAGTTTGAAAATCCCGATACTTAAGATGAGGTACTAAATCAAGAAGCAATAGTGAAGCCGATAAAAACATTTAATTACAAAAAAAAAATAGAACTCTTAAAAAGTTATAGTTCTTTAGATTTTGGTATGATTGGAGTACTTATTCCCAGGAAAACTTATAATAATGAAGAATAATAATCATATGAAAAATAAGACAATGCAAATTTAATTAATAATTTTGATTTTTAATTAATAAACAATCATAAAGTTTAAAAAGAACTGTATTTAGAAATGAAAGCCCATTTAGAAGATTTTTTAGGCCTTAAAATTTATATATCACCTCCGATTCAACCAGGAATTTAGCATTTTTAAAATACTTAATAATTATTAGCGGCAATATAAGATATGCAAAATTTAAATTTGAGAAAAAATGTATATTTGATACATCCATTTAAATAAAAAGGCGATAAAGATTTGAATGTAACTTCTCCTTTAAGATAAAAAAATCTAAAATTAAGGCTTTCATCTATAAATGACGATATTTAAAATAAATAAATTTCAGTTGACGCTGTAGTGGGCGAAACTAGAGAAGAACTAAATTAAACTAAAAAAGATTTTAATTTGTTTAAAAATTAATAAGAAAATAATTAGAAGATGGATAACAATAAATATAATTAAATGGAAGAAAATTCCATGTTTTTAAAATAATTTTTCAATTAAAGTTTAAATAACAACGAGCATTTAACATCTTTTCTTTTGAGTCTTTAAGAATAATAAAATTATAAAAGGACTAGTAGCGATGAAGACAGTAAAAGTAGCTCGGATGAAGAATTAGATAGAAATAAAAAATAAATAAAATAGAAACAATTTTAGATTGGAAATATTGGAGATTTTGAAGAAGTTTTATGCGTTAAAACTAGCGATAAAAAGTTAAAATATTTCCCAAAACACAGACAATAAAAAAAAAAAATTAAAAAATCTTTATCTTTTTAGTAAAAAAAGTCCTATAATAAAGATAGTATAATTACTCCTGTATAAGAGAAATTCAAAGGAATTTAATTATAAAAAATTGATAACAAACTTAATATTGTTTAGGAAATAGAAGAAAAGTACAAATTTCCTTTATTAAATGATTAGCAATTTGATGTAAAAAAAATAAATGAAGAACAAAATAACAGAAAAAAATAAAGTTTTCACATGCTTTAAAGTTAAAAAAGTTAATAAAGTTTGCCAAATTTCGATATTACAGAAGAAAATGAAGAGGATGAGATAGAGTTTGTTGAAGAAAAAAATATATAAAATAGCGAATATAAATTTAATTTAAAAAGCCCTTAAGAATCACCTATTTTACCAAAAAAATAAAGATAATCTATAAATATGCTTTGTTCTAATGAAAGTTTCAACAATAATAATACATTATTTAAGAGGTCTAATTTCTCTTAAGATTGTAATAGATAGTAAAATGATTAGGTATAAGAGAAATAGGAACAAAGTCAAAATGACTTTAATAATAAAAAGGAATAAAATTAATAACAAAATTATAAGGACAGTTGCGAATAAGAAGATGAAGAAGAACAAGATGATGATAAATTATTACTATAAAGTTTGTCGCCGTCTTGGAAAAATAAAAGTAATAAAGTGGCTTTGGCCCGAAAAATATAGTAAGGTAAAGGAGACAATTTAAGTTCTCATTCTTCTAATAATTAGTAGAATTTAAGTAGTTTACCAACTATAAATTAAAATAGTTCTCTTGGAGGACCTGAACTCAATAATATTAGTCATAGAAATGATCATATACAGGAAAAAAATTAATATATGGAAGACAGCCAAAATTCCATCAAGTATGTTTTTATTTTATAAAAAATATTTTATTTTTTATTTTTTATCTTGGATTTTATATTAAAAAAACTAAATTTATTTTTAATCCTAGATTAATGAATGCGAGTTATAACATTTTAAGTTAGTCGATTGAAATATAAAGAAAGAAATCTGCTAGCTCTTTGCTTGAAAGAAGACTAAGAAATAATAGTGCCTGTTTAAATACAATTTCTTCCTCTAATTAGTAATAAAAGAGATTATAATAACAAATCGCAGAATAAAAGAAACAGTCTTTTATTGTACCTTCAAATAAAATGGTGTATGATAAAGAAGAATTCGATCGCAAAGATAATTATTCCAATTTTTTGACTTACAGGCCCTGTTATATGGAATTTTTTGCTGTTAATTTTTTTAGAAAAATGATGCAGTAATATTTCTAAAATTTCGACGAAAAATATTCATTTGATTAAAAAAGAAATTCTGATAAAAATAACCTTTAAAATACATAACAAATTGAAGAATTTTTTTCAATAAATTCTTTTATTTTTCAGAATGTGGCTAATTCCTATACTCTTGCAAAAATTAAAGGATTATAATATTTTATAAAAAAATAAATTTTGTCTTAAAAAAAGAACCAGTAGTAGGAAAAAAACATTTAAACGTAAAATTCTGAAGCTGAATTCCAAAATATATAATCTTAAATTTATTCGGAAGTTTCTTACCCTTATTTTGAATTTTCTTTGGAATAAATCATGAATTATTATTCAGATAACGCTACAATTTTTAAAAATGAACCGCCAATTTATGATGAAAATAATAGGAAACTACTGGTTTCTGCCTTATATAAAACAAATTTAATCGATATGATAGGGTCCTATAACTTATAAGTTCATCCATAGTTTAAAGTGTAACAAGGGGATTAAAAATTTAAAAAATCTTTTAACGGTTTTTTTTCAGTAGGAGCGCATTTATAGTAAATTTGGAGTATGTTCTGGATAAATATTTAAAATGAAATGACTAACATATCATTAGCTCAAAAATCTGCAGATTCTTAGAATTAAACTAAAAATTAAAATTATTTGTCTTAATTAATAGAAAAAAGTATGATGAAAATTGTGGATATTCTTTGTCAAAATCCAGCAGAAAAATTTAATATATCGAAATAGAAGGGATTTATATAGGAGGGAAATGATGCCGATTTTATAATTTGGGATCCTTTTAGTATAAAACATTTTGATTTAAAAGAATACGAATAGGAGTATAAAAAGGATTTTAATAAATAATAATAATAAAATAGTAGTAAAAATTAAAGTTAAAATATATAAAAAAAATAAGATAATGATAAAATAGAAAAAAACTTTAATTAATTAAATTTAAATGAGAAAAATGAATTGTAATAGGAAAATATAATTTGTAATGAAAATTTAAGTAATTTTGATGGCGACATTGATATTTAAAGTTATTGGGAAAGCAAAAGTTATAAAACCCATTTATATAATAAAAGAAAGTTATATGGAGAGATTTATAATGTATTTATAAGAGGCTAAGAAGTTTATAGAAAAAATGAAAATAGCTAAAAATTTAATAATGAGTTTAAAAGTAAGTAAATTAAATAGAATTGAGGAAAAATGTCTAAGTTTCAATTTGAATTATACAATTTATTTAATAAATATTACTAAAAATATTTTTTATCTCCAATATATTTAATAATTATATGAAGTTTATTAAATAATGATAATTTAAATTGTAATATAGTATATAATATTGTTAAATAACTGAATTCTATTTAATTAATTAAAAATAATAAAACCAAGTATTCATAAATAAAAATAAATTTAAAAATATTTTAATATTATGAAGCTACCACATTAGTAATTTTAGCAAAACCAATAAGAGACTTAGAATTATAAGTTTTTAGGTCAAAATAATGATATATAAAATTAAATAAAAAATAAGTATTCCTAAATAAATGAAGAAAATATTCAAAATAAAAATTAATATTAAGTTAAAAAGGAGATTATTAATTAAATAAATAGCACTGTCGGAAAATTAAATATTTAAAATAATTAAAAAGAAAACTATTAACCATAATAAACAAGTAAATAAAATTTTTACAATATTTAAAATAAGTTTTTTTTTTAATTGAAATAGCTAACTATGCAAAGCCTATTACTTAATAATTAATATTTTATAAAGATGAAAAATAAAATGTTAGTTAAATTCAAAAAAAAAATTAAATTGAGGATAATTTAAGCTAAAAATAAATTTAAGAAATAAGTAGTAAAAATGATTAATTATAAAGTCAAAAAGATGTAAAACTATAAGATGGATTTCAAATTACTTTTTAGAAATCTTAAGGTTTTTAAGGAATTGAATTAGATTAAATTTAAAATGCGGTGAAAAAGTAGTCAAAAGATCGGTATTAAGAAAATGAAAAATTCAATAATAACAAATTTTATTAATAAAATGAATGCATTACATAAAATTTAGAAAATAAAATTTTATGTAAATAAAACATATTAAGTTAAAATTAAAATGCATTGAATTAAAAATAAAACAAAAACTAAATGACGAATAATCAGAAAACAAATACATAAATTGAAAATTAGGAAGAAAATTAATGTAATAAAAAATACCATAAATAAAAAAGTTAACTTGTTTTAGACTAAGAAAACAGATTTTTGAAAGTAAAAAATTTGTATTCTATTATTTTTGAATTTAAAAAATTATTTAATTCTAATTTTTTTACATTATAGGAATATACTTTTAAACCTGATTTAAAAAAAGATGATAGATATATGCGACGAAATAAATCTGTAAATAGGATAGAGATAAAATTGCAATCAGATTAATATTAATAAAAAGATGTAAATATTTAATTTATAAATATTAATTAATAAAATATAATTTAAATAGTAAGACGTTAACTTACAAGAAAATTAGGAAAAAAACATTAAACCGACTATTTGTCAAAAATCTGATAGAATTATTAAAATGATAAGATAAAGATCTCCAAGCAATACATCCGTTCACAATAGACTTTACTAACAAAAACAATAATAATAGCCTTAATAAACCTAGAAACAATAAATATTATAAAAAAATAATGAAAGATAAATTTAATAGGAAATAAGTAATATTAATAACAGGTCTCATTCAAATAAAGATAAAAGATTAGAAGAGCAAAAATAAAGTATTTTATAATATAATAATGATAATGAAAAAAGTAGAAAGAATATTAAAAATAATTACTTTAAATTAGATTTGAGTCAGATTTCTGGAATATAGTAGAAATAATAAGACAAAAATAATTATAATAGTAATTAAAATGAGAACCTTAATAATCAAATAAATATTTAATCTAAAATAAATACCACTCATAGTAGAAGCTAAAGCACTAATAATACTAATTTTAATTAAAGTAACTGTTATAGATCTAGAAAATCAAACTTAAGTGGCTATAATTTATCTTAAAATTCCAATTTTTAACTTGTTTCTGATAATAGTTAAATAATTATTAAAAATAAATTTTAAAAAGAATTTAATAATTGCGTTGATAATTTAAATGAACAATTTAAAAGCGAAGAAAATTCAGAAGTTTACTGGATTGAAATGGGCGGTTTATTTGAAATTTTAATTTAGTTGGGATTTGTAATATTTATATTTTATATATATTTTAATGAACTAATTAATAATTTAATCTATATTATCAGATTAAATATAACCCATCATGTATAAATCCAGATCTTGTTCTATTCGAAAAAGAAAAAAAACTAGTTTTCTTACTTTGGGAAATACTAAAAGGCGAATAATTTGGGTAAAAAATAAAAAAATAAAATTTACTACAATTTTTATGTGCAGTTCTAAATCTGAATATAGATAATATTTCCAAAATAAATAAAAGAAGTAAATCATAAACGTCCTTATTTAGTAATATTAGTTAAAATTATAGACAAAGAAAACTATCAATGCAACAAAATATATTGAGGAAATAAAAATAATTTATGAATGTTGAGGAGTCTTAATCAATTTGTTCCACTAATAGAACCAATAGTATGAGTAGGTCAAAATCTAATGGATAATTAAATAATAGAGAAAATGGCATAAATTTAGGAAATTTAAAAGTAGAAAATTAATAAATATCTTTTAGAAATTTAAGTTAACTTCCATAAAGCACTCAAAATATAAATGAAAATTAGAAAAATAAATAAGTTGATGAAAAAAAGGAAAAAATATAATATTTAAGCAATTACTAAATAATCTAAAGCTTTTTAAATTACAAAAGCTAGTATCAAAATGAAAATGATATTAATTTATTATAGAGTTAAATAAAAAATTTAAAAATAGGAGTTTTTAATTTCTAGAATACATTGGTATTGTCTGATTATGATAAACTTTGTATTAATAAATGTTTTTAGTTATTCTATAGAAACAGATTGATGTATGAATCTCTAAAGCAAAAAAATAATAAATAGTAATTAGATGAAAACGAAATAACTTAATATTAACCTTAGATAAATAAATAATCAGAAAAATTAGCCGAATAATACCGATAAAAGGTATTAAATGGAGCATAAAATCTTATAGAAAATAAATAGATATAAATGAAATTACCCTCAAACGGACAACTTAGCCATCAATAATTATTGGTACTATAATAAAAATAATCAGAACAGGCAATTATATTATAAAAGTAAAAACTTTAAGAATAGGAACTATAAGAGTGTAAATTTAAACCTCAGATCAACTAATATAATCCTCATAAAAGAAATAAATCTGTTAAAGAAAGTATAAATTTAATTAATAATAGTTAATATTTGCTTAATATTTAAAGTTTAATTATTTAAATTGTTTAAAAATAGTTTTATTATAGTTATACATATAATTATTATTTAAATTAATTAGATAAATAAGTATCCAGTATTTATTCGGAGAGTAAATTTTTCAGACATAAGGAAGATATTAAAACTTCTGAGCAATTGCAATGGGAAAAAGACTAAGAAGCATGTACATTCACTCCATAAATAAACAATTATTCCAGATAATTGGTAAGAAATAAATCATCGAATATAATTTAACCTGTCAATTATTTTAATAATTAATAATAATTGGAAAATTATAACATCCATTAAACTAGTGGATAAAATACTAACTTTTAACAACTAAATTCCAATAAAAACAATTAAATTCTTTAAAATAATGATTTTTATGAATATAATACCTAAGTTTAAAGTAAAAAAATAAAGTAAAATTAAAATTTTGCTTTTGATAAAAACGTTGAAAGGCTAAGAATTGCTAGAATGGAAAAAGAAAGAGTAAGATTAATAAAAGAAAAAGGGTTTACTGCATAGCAAGCAGATAACTTTATTAAATAAATGATAAATAATGAATAAAAATAAAAAACAGAAAATAACTAATAAAATTAAAACAAGTTTTAACCACAAAGCATTAAAAATATTTCCTAAAAACCCATTTATTTTTAATAAAGTAATTCTAAAGGTTTAAATTAAAAAAATGGCAATATATTAAAAAGAAACAACAGTTCTATAATTGATCAATAGGAAATAATGAAAGATTTAAACAAGCTCCAAACAAATAATTTTAAAAATAATAATTCTAAATAAGAATAGAATCTAAAAAATATCAAATTTGGTAAGAATAATATAAATAAAATTGAAAATTAAGATTTCTATGAAAGTTAAATTAATTCTGTTTAATAATAATAATTGTTATAGCTTTATTAGTTGTAGCATCAATACTAATTTTAGTAATTATAATAGTAAATGTTCAACACAAATAATATGGATAAATAAGGAAGTATTAATTAAATTAATAAAAGTAATTCATATATTTTTAATTCAACCCAATAGCAGTAATAAACTTAATAAAGTTCATTGCATTAATAATTTTAATTTTAAAACAATAATATTATAAGTAATGTCTTTGACGCCTAAAATTAATTATAATAATCGACATAATAAAAAAAGTAAATAACTTATTTAATTATTTTATTTTTATGTTTTTAAATGAATTATTAATTTCATAGATTTAATTCTACTAATATTGCGGACAGAATTGATGCTAATTAGTTTTAAAATTAAGCCAATAGTTAATCTTATTAAAATTATTTAAAGTCTCCATAAAATTAAAATTAAAATTTCAATAACTTACAATCGAATAACTAAAATGGCTAATTAAACAGCTTTTTAAATTGTTCACCTATAAATATGAATACAAATACTGGAAATACGCCAAATAATAATAGTTTTTTAAATATAAATAATAATTTTAAATTCTTAAATACGACGAATAATTAGTTATAAACTACTGAATAATAATCATTTTTATAAAACCATTCGAGCTGCAAAAATTTAAACGACTAAATATAACATGAATAGTATAACTAAAATTTGTAAGTAAAATATTAAAATTAAGCTTAAAATTAGGATTAGGTGAAAAAATAAGATCAATAAACTTAATTTAAATAAAATTAAACAAATAATTAATAAAATGGTAAAAAAAAATTGTGTTTTTTTATTCATTCATTTATTTTATTCATATATTTATTTTTTAAATTTAATTTATAGATTAATAAATGCCATTACTATATGTAGATGTAAACATAGGAGATGGATAGACAGAAAGAATAACAGTAAATGAAGGTGATACAAGTGAAATTTTGGCATCTTAATTTGCATAAAAACACAGTAAACACGAATTTGTTATAAATTAATTTAAATTTTTTATTATAAATTAATTTAATTTTATAATTAAATATTCATTATTTATTCTTAGATCTTGATGAAGAGACCAAATATCAATTTAAATAAATGCTAGATATATAGATTAAAAATTTAGTTGATTCAATAGAATATCAATAATAATAATAATTTAAATAATAAATTTGAATTTGATTTTAATTAATCATTTGTATATTATTTAATATATTTGTATATGATCATTTTAGTTTTTCTTTATAAAAGTTACATTTAAATGAAAATTATATTTTTATATATTATGCTGGCGAATAAAAATTAGAATCTTACAATATCAATTAATTTAAACTAATCATAGCAATAATTTATAAATACTTAATTTCTTTTATATAATAAATTTATTGAATAGATTTGGCCGGGTTTTATTAATATTTAATTTTATATAAAGAAAGAAACAAAATAATAAATTTATTTATTATTAAGGAAAATCACAATAATATGTAAGGCATATTAAAAAAATTAATTAGATTAAAATAAAAAAAAAATATAAAATAAAAAATATAAATCGAAAACAAATTAAAAATTAAAATTACAAATGGCCACTGAAGATCAAATTATTACTTAAATTGAATATTATTTATCTGATAAAAACTTAGAAAGAGACGAATTTTTCCATAAATAAATTTCCGCCGCTGAAGGAGTAAATAAAAATTTTTATATAAATATATATTTAAACAAATAAGTGTCTAAAAAAAAAATCGTAGCTATACTAATTAAATTAAAATAAAAAGACAAATTAAAAGTTTTGCAATATTTATATATTATATTTATGATTTCCATTTTAAAATCAACTAATTAAGTTTTACATTTATATTGTATTCTTATTATTAACTATCATTAATAAAGGGGTATATTCCTGTTGATTTGTTTTTAAAATGTAATAAAGTAAAAAAAATGGAAATTACTGCTGAATAAATTATCAATGCTATGAAAAATTCTAAAAATACTGAAATTAAAGCAGAAGAAGGTTTAATTAGAAGAAAAGATAATGAGAAATTACCAGGATTAGTTACTAAAAAATTTAAAGGAAACAATGGTGAAGAAAAATAAGTTAAATAATAAGAATAAGAATAAGCTTAAGTTGATTTGAAAGCAGCTAAACCTTAAGAAGAAGTTATTTTCTCAGTTACTTCTGAAAGCAAAACCAATGCTATGTAATGGAAATTTATATAAGACTATTTAGAAAAAATCTATAAAGTCACCCCTATCTATTGTAGATACTCTAAAATTGGAAATGAAGGAAATTTCATTTTAGACAAAGCTAATGTTTCTTAAGAAACTATTGATAAAGTAATAAAAAATTAAAAAATACAGATTTTACAAAAATTAAATTGAATTAATTTACCTTATTATTAATTAATTTCTTCTCATATTTTAATAATTTTTTTATTTTTTCTATAGATTTTAGAATAAGGAATTAAAATCGGAGATGATTATTCTGCCAAAATTACTCTTACTTAAGGAGCCGATTTAGAATAATTTTACTAATAACATGGAGCTCATTATGAATCTTGTTTAATTTTAGCCTCTTAAGGAAAATCTGCTTAAGAATCTAGAAAATAAAAATAAATTGAGAAAAGAGAAAAAAGAAAATAATAAGTCATCAGATTCTGTGGTGAAAAGTAATCCATAATTTTTTAAATTGTTTTTGAATTTATATACTTTATTATTTTTGTTTTAAACTAACTATTTTTATTATTTAGATATATCGACTTGAACTAATTGAAAAATAGTTTCAAAGGAATTTTAGGAAGAACTGCTAACAATGACCCTATTAAAGCTCCTTATGAAGAAATGGTAAGCATATATTAAATTAATAAAAATAAATATTTTCTTATTATTATATATTAAAATTAATTATTTATTTTAAAATTTATTAATTTTTAGTTGAAAGAATTATTAAATTACCATGAAAAAAAAGATGAAAAATTAAGAGATTTTTAGAACTTCACTGTTGATATCCACCCCTAATATAAAGACACCAGATGTTTCTTCGTTGTCAGAAAAGATGGAAGCAAAGAGGATTTCAGTTTCACTAAATGCTTAGTTAGATTAGACTAATAAAAATAAGAAGATTTAAAAAAAGCTTAAGAAAAAAAAGAATAAGAAAAATAAGAATAAGAAAAAACTTAAGAATGAAAAACTTTTATAAATTTTTAATGTTAAAATTGAAAAATGCGACTATTTAATTTTTTTAATATATGACAACTGTTATTTTTATAGTATTTTAAATATTATATTTTATAACAATATATATATTAAGTCCTATGATTAATATTCCTCTTGTCAAATTCTTAATTTTAAATTAATTTAATTAAATTCTAAGTATTAGATATTTCTCATTATTTTTTTATTTTTTTTGATTAATAACGGCACACAAATAAATAAATAATTAATTAAAAAAAACATATTATGGGAGGAGGATCAAGTAAATAAAATACTAATAAATTGGAGAGGCAAAACGGTTAAATTGACCCAAAAGGTTCCTTAAATTAATCTAAATAAAATAATTAGTAGAATAATTTAAATAAAAGTAACTAAAATGGAATACACGTAAATAAATAAGGAAAATACCAAATAAGGTCTGAATAATAGAAATTTCAGGGATAAGAAGTTATTAAATCCGAATAAAAGCCTTTAATGTTTAAGGCTCAAAGTTGGGGATGGAAAAATTAATCAGTTATTTTTTAGTATAAGTTAAAAGAGACTCTAAATTTCAAATCCGATATAATATAGATTGTAAATAAGTATATGTGTGGAGAAGTTAATGGGAATACTATATTGCAAGCCATGATAAAATACAAATAAAATATGAATGAATTTAAATTTTATAAGTAATAGTTTAGGACACATTTATTTTTACCTAATTGGATTATTGAAGAAAAAATTGGTAGCGAAGAATTTTACAAAATATATTTGGAAAAAGCTATTTTGTTTTTGTTAGAAGGCACTCACAAAATCAAAGAAATTATGTATGAGTATTTTGATGAATAAAATAAAGAATTTGAATAAAAAAACGCTTTTGTTTTTAATTTAATGACTTATGTTCATAAATAAATAAAATAAATGGAAAAAATAGAAGATACTAACGATGCAGAATTAGAATAGGATGAGGAGTATGAGTAATAAGAAAAATAAGATAAATTTAATAAAAAAAAGGATTAAAATTTTATATAATATGGTAAATATTAAATTATTTAAATTATTATACTTTAAAAAAGGTTATTATATTTTAATATTAAATTTTTAAATATTTATCATAAATTTTAAAATTATTTTTTATTTAATAAATAGGAGGCGGAACTTATTCGAAGAGTTATGGAAGGATATACTAAGAAACGCAAGAATTTATAAAAAGCCTAAAACACAAATTACCTTATTAAGATATTTTATACGTCTAGAATTAATTACTAGGGAAACATCATTAGAAATTTTAATCTTCTTATGGAAATTCATATCTGGTTTTAGATTAAAAAAATAAGGTTTTTTATTAATTCCAATAATTTGCAAATTAAACTGAATTTAAATAATAATTGGCATAAATATAAATGGTTCCTTAAGAATTCAAAAAAATAATGTAAGAACCTGAATTTGAATACAATTCCTATTCCGAAATTATTATAGTAAAAAGAGAAAGAATAGATTTGCTAAACTATGTTAAATTAAGAAAATTATAAAATGAGTCTAAAAATTTAAAAAATAAGCCTCCTTTATCCAGGGAGGAATTACTGTACATAATTTATTTTATGGTCGAAAATTAAATAGAAATGTTTTAAAAAGGGGTAATTTTTAGTGATATAAAATTAAATAATTTTTGGCTGAGAAATTTAAAAGATGAGTATTTGTTATACCCTGAATTTAAAGAAGAAAATGAAAACCTTGATAAAAAAAAATATGACGAAGAAAATACATACATTTTAAAAATAGCTTGTGATTAAATGTATTATTATAAAGAAGAGCTGGATGAATTCTATCCATAATTTTACAGTCCTTTTTATTTTAAAAAAAATATAATGGATAAAGTAAATTCTTTTTTAATTATTTCTACTAACTTTTACTTTTTATTAATTTTTTCATAATATATTTAACTATATTTCATTTATTTATTTTTTTACTTTTATTTTTATTAATTAAAGATAGTTTTTACTTTTTTTATAGGCAAATAAATAAAATATCTCTAAAGAAGACATGTTTAGGGCCCAAATGTTTGCAATAGGAAGATGTATATAAATGTGTATAGACCCCGATATAGAGCAAAAATACGAAGATTACGGGGAATAACAGTTATAAGAATTGTTGGAATAGCATAAAGAATATTTAGGGGAATAATTATGTGAAGTTTTAATAAATATGGAAGGGGACAACCCAAGCCGAATAAGTGAATGGTATGTTAATTTTGAAATTCTATAAAAAGATGTCGCCTATTCTACTCATTATAGTGGAATATACCCTGTGAAAAATATTGATGATAGTTAAAGTAAAATCATTTAAAAATTCCATAAAAATTTGATAAAAGTGAAAGGAATATTTGATAATCTTAGTCAAGAAGAAATTTATGAAATGTCTCTCACTGACCCGGATTTTTTAGATAAAATAGATTAGGATTTAGGATTTTATTCTTAATTTTGTCTTTTTGAACAGGAAAGCAAAATATTAGAAGTTTCTATAGGATACTGCGAATAAAAGGTTTAATAAAATAGTTATTTTATTTTATACTTCATTTAATTAAAGAGTAAATAATTTATAACTAAAATAAAAGCTTAAAAAGGAAGGATCTTTAGATTAAGATATAGCTGTTGAAACAAAGTATATTTTGGCCGGATATTATAAAAGACTGGCTTAAAATATGTAAAAGTAAGGAAAAAATGATAACATACTACAGTATTATAAAAGGAGTATAGACTTAAAAGCAGAATTACTCGGAAATTCAGATTTAGAATTGGTCAACTCGTTGGTGCAAATGGCTAAGTTGTCATATGATTCATATTTAATAGATGATGCTTTGGATAAATTTAAAAGAGCCCTTCATATTATTTAAGTGATTATTTTTAAAATTTAAAATTTAATTTTTATGTACATAATTATAAAAAAAATTATATTCTTTTATATAGGAGAAGTATGGAGACAAACATCACTTAACTAGTTCTATACTAACAAAATTAGGAAAAACAATGTAAAGGAATAAATAATACGATGAAGCCTTGATTTATTTTTATGAAGCATTGGATAATAAATCGGTAATTTAAAATAAATACAATATAAATTCTCTTATATTTCTTTTATGCATAATTACTATTTAAATTATATTAAGAATTATTTTGGAGAAAACCATGTGTAGCTGACGCCTGAATTAAGTTGTGTTGGAGCATTGTATGAAGAAATAGGGTAGTATAATAAGGCATTAAAAGTTTTTTAAAATCAACTAAAAATTTTATAAGTAATGAATATTTTTATAAAAAAAGGCAAAATATTATTTTTACCATTTATTTAAATAATATAATATATTAGAATCATTATGGTCAAGAACATCCAGAATTAACTAAAACTTTAACCAACATAGCTAATGTTTATTATCTATAAGGAAAAGAGACTGAGTCTTTAAGCTTAATGAGAAAGTGTTTAAAAATAACTCAAGTACTTAATTTAAAACAAAAAAATATTTAATATTATACTCAACTTATATATTAAATTTATTAAATATATTTTGAGAAATATTTGATATATAAGTTATATTTATAAAATCTTAATACATTATTTGATATCTTTATTATGAATTTGCAGGAATTTTATGGAGAGGATCATGTTGCAAATGGCAGACATGAATTTAGTATTGGGAGAATTTTACATGATTTTGAAAAATTATATGAAGCAAGAGATATTTTAGAAAAGGCAAAAATTAAATATGAACGATATTACGGTAATGATAATATATCAACAATAAAAATATGTCAAGAATTAAATGAAGTACTTAGGGAAATAAAAGAAGAGGAATAAGGCGAATTCTGAATAATTATGGTATTTTCAAATTTTAATAAATATATATATATTTATATCTTCCTATAATCATTATTAGTATTATTATATTTAATAAATTGAAAGTTGTTAAATTATTTTATATTATTTTATATAGTAATAAATTGATTATTAATTTAATTTTGTACAATATATTTTTAAATGATAATATTTTTACATTATAATTTAAAATGATGTTCATCTTAAAAATGCATTATTAGTAGTTAAATAGTCAATCAGTTAGTATATTATTTCATCAGCTACAAAAACTCCTTAAGTCATACTCAAACGAATTTAATTTTATCCTAATCTTTCTTAGTAAAATAGTTTTTAATTTTATTAGTAAAGTTGTTAGAAATACTTTTTGGTTAATTCGGCAGCTTATAATCCATAAAGGTCTATAATTTTGTTCATATTAAGGCCTTCTTTTGATCTCAAACTTCCCATTAACAGACAAGTATATTAAGATTCATCTATTTCTAATTCACCTTAAAATAAAATAACATAAGAGATAAATTAATCTCAAGCATTAAATTTTTTTTAAAAAATTTATATTTATACCTTATAAACTTTCCATATGAGATATGTTACGTTCCAAATCATCTACAAATTCGTAGTATTTTTTTAGGTTTTTGGGTCTAGTAAATCTTCTACAATCGACCAGACTAGCTGCTCCCATTCCAAAGCCTAAAAACTGAGTTACTCCTTCCCAATACATTTTATTATGTTTTGATTAGTTGTAATTTTCGTCAAATGTAACATATTCTTCTTTGTCTTTGATTAACTTATTGTAACTTGATACCTCATAATGATTATATCCATACTGCTATAAAAAATTATGAGTATATAAATAATTTTAAACTGATTTGTCATCGTCTGGCAAAGGGTACTTTCCCTCTTTAAAATGGTACTTTCTAGCAAAAATAGACTCTTTTTCTATCATTAACGAATAAATAGATGCATGGCCAGGAGATATTTTTACAAGTTCCTCTAAATTATGCTTTAATGTACCATTATGTTTTTATTAATCTCTTTTTTGCATTTCTTCAAAAATTTTATTGTGATCCAATTATTATTATTCATTCTAAAACTTACTCAAATCTGCAATTTAGGCTTCCTAATATGGCGTATTAATTATTAAATCTAAACTGACATTTTAAAAATCTCCATAACTTTTAGTTTAAGAAATTAAATCCAAAGATTTATATACATCTTCTAGATTATGCGACCTATTTAATTATTTTAACTCTTCTTCATTAAATGACTAAATTCCAAGGGAAAGTCTGTTTATTCCTAAATTCTCGTAAAATTTTAGTTTATTTAAATCAAATGTCCCAGGGTCTACTTCGAAACTTATTTCTTTTTCTTTATAAGATTTTAAAAATAAATATTTATAATTCTTTGTTTATATTTATTTTATAGTTATGTTTATCGAGTTAACAAATTTTTTTTAAAAAAATTTTTTATTTTTTTTTCTAGGTGTATGATTGTGAAGAATATTAATAATATTTTTTAATTTTTAATTCTTTCTATGATTTTAATATATAATTTTTTCTTATGTTCATTTCTTTTTTATAAAAATATTTTAAAAATATTTAGTATCTAGTATTAAATTGCAAGCAAAATTTTTTAAATTTTTTACTATTTTTCAAATCTTTATAATTTTCGCAGTGATTATGGTTATCCCCTGGAAAGACATAATAATTTTTTAGCAATTCAAATATTTTTTATAAGTTAGCTTCCGAAATAAGGCTTGGAGTACCACCTCCAAAATATAAAGTATCTAGCACAGGTTTTTTATCAATATGGGACCTTTAAAAAAGTCTATCTAAAGTTGTTTACATTTCTTTTAGCAAATATTCTGTATATTAATTTTATGTTTTCTCATTAAACGATATCATATTTTATTGGCTTTTTCCAATAGCGTGGATTGGAAAAGTACAGTAATTACACTTTTTATGGCAAAAAGGTAAATGGACATAAATAGAATTGGGAACCCTTTTCATTGTATAAATTTGTTTGGGCTTTATTATTTTTTATTTTTATTTTTTAATTTTTATTTTTATTTTTTGAGATGATAAATTTTTTAACTTAAAATTGAGGGTATTAATAATTATCTAATATACAACAATAGTAATATTAATAATATACTGTAATAAAAATGGAATTGATGTGAATTGGTTAGTCTATGGTTTAATATTTATAAATTTATTATTAAGCTTCGATATATAGTTGATTCAGCATTGGAATATTGATAATTGATTGCTAAAATTTGGTTAATTTATGTCATACTTTTTTAATTGAGGTGAAAAAATATTAATAATATTACATAGTAATATTAATTGATGACTCAATTAAATGATTTGTAAATATCTTTCTAATATATCTAGATATATGTAATTTCTCTTTTATATAGTTTATGTGAAATTTTTAAGTTATATTGTTGATTTAATATTTTTATAATTTTCCAATATTTAAATATTTTTTTAAAAACAAATTAAAACATTTGGTTTGGGTAACTATTAGTTAATTATATATACTATAAATTAATAAATATTTTAATACTTTTCGAATATTCAAGTATTAAAAATATATAACATATAAACAGATATATAAAGAAATATAAAAATTATAATTTTAAAAATGTTTTTTTAATTATTTATAAATTAATTATTTCAAGAACATATTAATTTAAATGAAGTATTTATATTCGTTCTTTTTGACAGTTAATTAATAGAGAGTTGTTTGATTTTTCAGAAAAGATTGGTTTTTTTCATGATTCTAATGAATTCTTCTTCAGAAATTTCACCATCTCCATCTCTATCGGCTTCATCAATCATTTCTTAAAGTTCATCTTCGGTCATAGTTTCACCTAATTCTCTGGCTACTCTTTTTAAATTTTTTAAAGAAATTCTTCCGGTATTGTCGTCGTCAAATAATCTGAAGGCTTTTAAAATTTCTTCTCTGGGGTCTCTTTCAGCCTAAAATAGTATTTAAAATTAATTTAATATTATTATTTTCATTTTATTTTTATAGTATATATCATATATATATATCTAGGGGTAGAAAAATACAATATATAACACTAAGAAAATAAATATTTTTACCATTTTTTAAGTCATTAATTCTAAGAAATCTTAAAATTCGATAACCCCTTTTCCTTCTCTATCGACATCTTATATCATTTTTTTAATTTCTTCTTTTTTAGGTTCAAATCCAAGAGCTCTCATAGCTACTTTTAATTCTTTAGCATCAATATTTCCAGTTCCATCAGTATCAACTAAAATATTATTATAAAATTTAATTTTTTATCATTATATTTTAATATTTATTGAATATATATAAATAAAAATATATTTGCATTTTTTAAAAATTAAATCTCATTATATCAAAGTATATATTTAAAATTAAATATAAAGGAATACGAAATATCTATTTTAAGATTAAATGTCTTAATTTAATGTAATATCTCACAATTTAATTTAATAGATATAATTATTTACATAAATCGAAAGCTTCTTTAATTTCTTATTTTTATTCTTCACTAAGTTCGGATCTAGTAGTTCTTTTAGATTTGACAGGAGGTTTAGATTATCTGAAAGCCATTTATATTATTTTAAATTTTATTTTTTGGAAAGTTGTTATTTTATTTTGAATTTTTATTTTTTATTTAATTAAATTTTTAAATAAGATTGCTTATCTATATGAATTTTTAAACCTAATTATTATTTCAAATTGAATTAAATGTAAATATTTAAAATAAATGAAAGTTATTATATTATATATGTATATTAATTATTATAGGAGATATAATTTTTGAATATACGCTAAAAATTCAAATTTTATTAATTAAACTATTTTTAATTTATATAGTCTAACAAACTTTTTGTATAATTTTTGTAATTCCAAACAAAATGGATAATAAAATATAAATTTACAAAAATTTAATTATATTTTTATTGCAAATATTTTTTAATACGTATCCATCAGCTTAAAATTCTTTTATTTACTCATTTAGCTGATTTTAAATTCTACAATAAAAATTATGTAAGATTCTCTAAATTCATCTATATATTCTTAAATATAAAAATTCCTAAATATAACTTATAAAAATCTGATAACAAATTATAAAGCTATTCAAAATATATAAAGGTTAAGAGTAAATCATTTTTTTATGAAAAAATATTTAACACATAATATAAAATATTTTCTTAGAATTATTTAAAATTTTAAATAAATTCTAAAATCACAGAAAACAGTATTAAATTTGAAAATAAAATAAAATGTAAAGATTAAATAGAATTATAACAGAAATAAAAAACTCATCTAATATAACAGTAAAAAAATAGCAGAAATCATTAGATCTTAGATCAGGTATAAATATATACATATATATATATGTATATTTACGTAAAAATATAAAAATAATCCCATAATTTATTCAATATAATAATAGATACTTTGACAAAGCCATCTTTGAAAATGTTGTAATATGGAATTTAATGCCAAGTAGGAGATGACTCTTACAAAGAAGATCCTACCGTAAACAAATTATAAGATTTGTTAAAAAAAATATTTAATAAAGAAGGGGCTATATTTCTTCCTACCACAACTATGGGTATTTTAAAATTTTTTATAAATAATATCTATTTTTATCAATATATTTTAAATTTGAATAAAAATTTTTTCTATTTGTTATCTTATTTTAAATATAATTTTTAAGCCAATACAATAGCTTTTAAGATAGCGAATGAAAGAATTTAATGCAATAACTTTTTTGTTAATTAAAATTCACATGTATATTTAACGGAAAAAAAAGGTTTGAATTGGACTATGCCTTAATTGGAATGGTTTAATATTTTTGATGAATTAGAGTATGTTAAAAAATAATAGATAATAAAAATTATTAAGTAAAACAAAAATAGTGGGATTATTTGTTTAGAAAACCCTACATTTGATGGTTAGATTTATGGTGAATAATATTTACACATTTTCAAAGGTAATTAAAAATTATTTTTAGAATTTTATTATATATTTTTTTCTTATTAATAATTATATAGAATT
Source organism: Pseudocohnilembus persalinus (assembly GCA_001447515.1). Taxonomy (NCBI): domain Eukaryota; phylum Ciliophora; class Oligohymenophorea; order Philasterida; family Pseudocohnilembidae; genus Pseudocohnilembus; species Pseudocohnilembus persalinus. The sequence goes on from LDAU01000183.1 coordinate 216,921, forward strand.
AAAAGAATAAGATACTAGTAAGAAATTGCATTTTCATTTAGACGGGGCAAGGATATTTGATGCTTTAACTTATTATTGTAAATAAAAAAATTTCGATATTTAAAATCCACATAATTTATTAGAAAACAATATTTAGGAGATAATAAAAGATAAATTTTAATTTTTTGACTCAATTTCCATCTGCTTTTCTAAAGGGCTATGTTGCCCTATGGGGGTAAAAATATAAACTAAATACTTAATTTAATTACTTTTATTATATAAATTTTTCAATTAGAGTATTCTCTTGGGAGACGATGATTTTATTAAAAAAGCCTTTGTAATTATAATAAACAAAAAAAATAATTTATATTTAACTTATTTATTTTCATATAATTTAAGGATTATAGAAAACAAATAGGAGGGGCACTTAGACAATCAGGTTATGTAGCAGGTATGTGTTTAAAATCATTAGAAGATATACTTCCTAATTTAAACTGGCCACATTTACTTGTTAAAGCTTCTATTAATATTTTAAATTATTTTAGATATATAAAATATGTAGATGACAAATATTAGGTTACATTTCCAAGAATATAGCCAGATATAAATATGGTTTTTTTTGGAATAAAAGACTTCCCTGCTGATAAATTGGCATACATTTTTAAAGAATAATTTAATGTACTTTTAAAGCCATACAAATAAAATTAATATTTAAGAATTTGTTTTAATGTTAATAGTGATGAAGATGAATTTTAATATATTTGGAAATCATTTGATGAAATATTGTATAATTTAAATTAATCTGACAGTCTAATATTTTTAAATAGTTGAATAAACTAAAAATATAATTTATTTTATTAATATAGCACGGGAATTTAATTAAATAAAATTTTATTCATTTTAAATAATTCTATAATTAAGATATATATTTATTACAAAAAAATAAAAAAAACCTGATATATATAAAATAAAATATATCAATGAATGAGTAGTTAAATTATAAAAATGATCCGGAGCTGGAAACACTTTAATATTCACAATTTACATAGAAGCAGTATAATTCTTTAAATAATATGAATTAAAAAAATTTAAAGCTAGTAAATTAAAGTCCATAAGATAGTATAAAATAATAAAACACATAATTTTATATTTCCTCATTGAGCAAATAAAATATTTCTTCCACTAAAAATTACAATAATTAAAAAACGAACAATGAATTTTATAACCAACATAATATGAAGTAATAAGAGCTATTTACAAATAAGTAATAATTCAAATATGAAAGTAATCTAAAATAGAAAAAAAATACCGTGTAACCAAAAGTAAATTCTAATATTACAACTAAAAAAATTATAAATATTTTATAATCTTTTAATTTAAAAAGTAAGGGATAAATTATTTAGTTCATAAACCTTTAGAAATGAGCATATAAAATGAAAATTAATACACTGGGTCTATTATTAATGCAAAAAAAAATAAAAACATATCTTTACCTAGTAAATAAAATGTCATGTAAAGAAATCAGTCATTGGTAGATTAAAATTAAATTAGCAATAAAAACAATACCACAAATTACAAAACATTTAATGAATTATTTTATAATAATTTTACCACTATATAATAATAATCATAAACTAATTTTAATGAAGAGCATACCTATAAATAATTATTAAATGATGATAATTAATATTCTTAAGAAAACCAACTAAATTAATAAATATAATGTAAAAAGTAAAGGAGTTAGAGTCATAATAAGATATTATTATAAAACTTAAGAACAATGTTTAACAATGATTCCTAAAATCCACTATAATACAATTAAAAAAATAATTAAAATAAATTATAAGAAATCTTTAATCTAAATACAAATAAAAATAAATAAACAAATAAGCTAAATATAAACAATAAATAATATTATTCATAAGATTAAAGTAACAAAATGGTTATTAAATAATTAAACAAAAATATAAAGCATGATTAAAATGACATAAATTAATAAAATGAGGCTAAAAAATAAGATTAAAATGCTAAACCTATAAGTTAAAATTTAAGTGATAGTTTTAGCTAAAAATAATCATAACAATAAAAATAGCCAGAAATTTAATTTACAAAGGAATTTGAGTCAATGAGAAATAATAAAAATTTAAACAAAAAATCTACATAAGAGTTAGAAAATAAAGAACAAAATAAGTTTAATTAGTAGAACTCTTACTGGATAAATTGTTTTTAATGTTTTGGATGTCAAAATGTAGATGACTCCGAATTTATAGAAACAAATTCTATGATATTACCATCAGATTAAATTTCTGAAGAAGAATAAGTATAATATATTAAATAGTCAAACTTTGAAAATAATTAAAAACTATTTTAAAATTAAAATAATTAGATATATCAATAATAAAAATAGAAAGAGTAAAATAATATTGACTAGCCTCATCTTAATGCTTATAAACCGTTAGAAATTTAGACAACGAAATCAAAAATATATGAAACTAATTTAGAAACAAAATTGTAAAATAGTTATAAAATAAATTAACCGACATAAATATCTTAAGACAAAATTAAATAATAAAGATAAATAAGCGAATTCAAAAATTATAATGAAAACAATATATCAACCCATATTTATTAAATAAATTAAACTTCACCTTTTAGAGAAAATTCTTTATCTTAAAAAAAACTGTAAAAATAATAGATTCCACCCACTCCTTATGATGAAAATTACAAAATCAGTTAGTATCATAAAAAAAAATCTCAGTTAACGAATGTGTAATTATAAAACTCATAATCTACGAGAAATAATTTTCAAAAAATAAATTTTCAAAATAACCAAAATCCAACTTAAAGTCCAATGCAATTAAAAAGTTAAAAATATAATATAAATTCTCCTTTTTCTTATAGTAAATAAGATGAAAAACTACCAATTTTTTTTCACTCTTCTAAAAAGTTATCTATTATATAAAATGACTCAGAAATTAGTTCTTTATAATTTGAAACCCCAATTTAGAATTTATTTAAATAAAATTAATAGAAAAATAATATGTAATTAAATTAAAAATATAATATAGTAAATTAGTAGAAGAATTTTTAAAGACATTCTCCTTGTAAAAAAATAGCAATAATAAATAGGCAATTTATTCCTGATGATAAAAATAAAAATAATTAAGATATGCAAATAGAGGATTTAGAATAAACAGAATCAGAAAATTATGGTGATAAAATTAATTAGACACATTAAGATAAACAAAATCCACTGTATTAAAAAAATAGAGATTCTTATTAATAAAAAATTAAAAAAGAATAAAATTATTATTTATAAAACTTTATTTAATAAGACTCTAAGGATCTCTAACAGTATTAAAATAATTTAAACACTTCTCTATTGAATTCAAATAATGATTAAATTTCGCCTAAAAAAAAATATGGTTAAAGGTACTCTAATAGTCCTCACCAAAATTACTAAAAATATTATACTTACAACTAATAGAATTATAATTAATTAAATAGTAGAAATAATAATAGTTTAAGGTAACTTAATTAATCAAATGTATCACAAAATAACATTTAAACATAAAATCATTAAAATGATAAATAGGTTTTATAGAATTAGGTTTTTAAGCCTAATTTGTAAAAATATAAGTAAGAATATGACATAATATTTTAATAATAATATACTAAATTATACAATAATAACGATAGTATCAATTAATGTTCAAATTCATAAGATTAAATAGGGTAAAAATATCAAAAAATTAATATTTAAAATGATAATTTATTATTGTAAATTTAATTTAACTTTTTTTATATAGGTAGAGTAATTTATAAAATTAGGAGAATAGTAATGACAATATCGAGTAAATTAAAATGATAGATTAAAAAAAATATTTTATAAAAATAAACAATGAGTAATTTAATTAAAATTAATAATAGAAAAATTCCCATAATTACGTTTATTTTTACCCCAATAAGAATAATGCTAATAATTAATATATTAAGGATAATAATAATTTATAAGTATTAAAGTAAGAAAGATTGTAAAATTTAATTTCCGATATAAATCAAACTGAATAATCAAGTACATTAAATTTGACAGAGGATATAAATTAAGATGAGTATAATTATAACCAAACATAGTTAGTAAATTAAATATCTTAGCTAAGGATATCTTAAAATAAATTGAAATAAACAATATAAAGCCTTGATTTATAAGAGGGACTATAAAAAATAAATAATTAATATAATCATAAATACCTTTGCGTTTAATGTAATTGTCTGGTTAATTAAAACTAAGTTAAGGTCCACAAAAATGAATGTAAGAATGTTGAAAGTGATGAATAAAATTCAAAATTATTGCTATAATGGTAATTTTAATTTAATTTTTACAATTTTATTAATAAATTGTTAATAAAGTTCGCAATAATATTATGATGAAGACCATAACTAAGAAATATCTCTATCTCTTAATAAAGAATAAAAATTAGAATTAAGAATGAAATAAGAATATATCTAGGTATAAAAAGTTATACTGGCTTAAATAATAAAACAATTTTAAGAAATTTGTTAAAAAATCAAAAATGAAATTAAAAAGAAAGAGTTTTTATATTGTGAATGTTTTATTGAATGTGTTAAGTAATTTTTTATAGATTTTTTAAAAATTTTTTTGTATAAATTCAAACTTCTATTTCCCCTTTTTTACAATAATATTTATTACATTTAAAATTAAAATTCTGATATTTAAAATATTATCTAAATCTTTTTTTTTATTTTATAAATTTTAATATAAATAAATAAATAATTTTATTTTAATTATTAAAATATTGGCAATTTATTTTTGGAATTTTTATTCTAGTTAACTAATTGAAAACTATAAATTAAACGAGGCCGAACATGTACAAAATTAAATAATAGATAATTAGGAAATAAAAGAAAATATAGAAGAATTAATTAACTTAACTTAAAAGATTAAATAAAAATTGCCTTCTTATTTATCAAGCTGGTCTGATTAAGCGACAAATATTATATCATAGCTTAATGAAAAATTTAAATGATACTTAATTTTTTTCAACTACACTTCTTTTTAATTAAATATTTTATTTTACTATACTATAATAAGTATTAGATTAATTTAATATGTTTATTTATGGTCAATACTTATTTAAAACTTCAAAAATTAATTTATTTAAGTCTAATAAATAACAAAAAAAAAATTAGAGTAACCTTAATTTATTTGACATATGTTTGATAAATTTTTTAAAAATAAATAAGAAACAGATGGTGAAAAAAATAAGGCCAATGATAATAAAACAATGGCTGATATTTTAGGAAAAAGTAATATTTAAATAAATAAAGATCTAGAAAACAAAAATTAATCTACTGATTTAAATGAATAATAAATACAAAATGAGTAAATTAATAATTAAGACATTGGTGATTAAGATGCAAATAAATAAAATACATAAAAAGAAACATAGGTAGATAAATAGAATACTTTTTCTAAACAATAAGATAACAGTATTGATTAAAATAATGATAAAGTTGAAAGCTAGGAAGAAGATAAAAATTACTTATATATGGAATTAGCTAAAAAGTATAATATACCTTTAGATATATTGGAAAAAAATGAATAAAGCACCAGTTTTAAGAGTTTTTAGGCAAAAAAGTAAAAAGAAAAAGAAAGTTAGGAAAGGTAATTACAGACATAGGAAGATATTTCTGAAACATAGTAGATGATAATTTAACAAAGATTAGCAAAAAAAAAACATATTTCTTCTTATAAAAAAAAATACGAAATAGATTCTTATTTAAAGGGATCTTTTTTGGATAAGTAGGATGAAGAAACACCTTAAGTAATGAGATATATGGACGAGCATAGACCTTTTTAAATTGACATGAATATAGGAAAAAGGTAAATATATAAATAAGAAAATAGATAAATAAATAAATAAATAAATAAATAAATAAATATTTTATTACAAATTATTTATTATTTTTATTTTTATTATATATTAATTTTATTACAAATTATTTATTATTTTTATTTTTATTATATATTATTTGGGTTCTAAATAATATTATTTAAACTAGGGCAGGAGATATGATAAAGTCAGCGGCGACAAGTTAGATGAAACATGAGATGGCTATGTAAAGAGGAAGAGGGTTTTTATGGCATGCTGCAAAAACAGGTAAATTAGGAATAGATTTGTGGCTTTGTTTGTATGGGTTTTTAGGAACTTTTGTAATACCTTATTATTTTTATCATGATCAATAAAAAAGGATGGAAAGATGGAGAAATTCTAAGTACAAAATATTTTATATAAGAAGTTAAACTTATATATTTAAATTTAAAAATTTCTAATTATTAATTCTAACTTAATATAAAAGGGGTATAAATAAAGATATAGATGATTTTGAAGAAGCAGGATTTGACTTGGACGAGCTAAGTTATGATACGACTTTTGAAAATATGTATACAAAAGAAAGAAAGGAGTAAAAAGAAAAAAGAATTGAAATACACAGGGAGATTAAATTTTTAGTTGATTATTTAATGCCAAATAGATGATAAAGAAAAGTATATTGATAATTTATAAATTAAATATACAGTTAAAATAATTTAATATTATATTATAATAAATTTATTTTAATTAATTGTTCTGCAGATATATTTTAAGAATTATTTTCTTTTAATAATTTTTTTTATGCTAGTAAAAAAGTATTTTTTATATAATTAACTTTTTATTAATGATAAAATATTTTTAACATTTAAAAAAAATAATTTACCTAATTTAATAATAAAATAATAATCTTGAAAAATCTCTTAAAAATTAATTGACATTAATACTTAAAAAATGGACCCATCTCAATTTTTCCCCGCGAACGAAACTAGAAGGAAAATTTCTAAATAAGAATTTCAAGAAAGAGTATAATAATTGAGTAATATGAAAATGGAAGACATGAATGCAGAAATTGAAATTTTAAATAAAGATTAAAGAATGGAGTTAAGAAAAACTGTGTTAAAAAAATTTACGACACAATTTTCAACATTAGAATAAGAAGATAAATCTCTTTGCAAACAGTTTGTTTTTAATTAATTCAGAAATACATTTATCGGTGTAGGTTTATATACTGTAATTTTTAAATATTTAATAGATAAACTCTTTTTATAAATTTATCTTAAATTCTATTTATATTTGAATAAAAAACATATAGATGGCCAAATAAAATGAAATTTTTGGATTTAAGCCACAAAAATTTATCTTAACTAGAATTATTGGATTAAAATATGGAATTGGAGTTTTTATACCTATTACACTTTTAGCTTTTAAAGATTTTTTATATGTTACTTTTAAAGTAGGATTAAAATATAGGTACATAGAAGAAAATATGAAATTTTTAGAATGATTTATATTTTATTAGATGATAATAATTATATATGTATAATATTAAATAATTTGTATTAAATTTAATTATATTAGGTAGAATATATATGTTATAAAAAAACTTTGTTCATATTTTTCTTATTTTTCTTTGCAATTTAGAATCTGCGTATTTCTCTTCTGATTTATATAAATAAGTTTTATTTACTTTAGTAAAGAAATTTGTTGTTTCTTTAATGACTTATTTAATTGGTGTTGGTTAAAATCCAAGTAATTTAATAGCCTTTTATATATCTATAGGTCCACATTCAACTGATGGGTAAAATGCAGGAGCATTGCCAACTTTTTCGATATTTATTTTATTTTTGCAAGCTCTTTGTTCAATAGGTACATTTTCATAAATTTCATTTAAGAATTCCTCTAGAGTGACTGCCTCTTAGCAAGCTAAGTTAAAGGCTTTAAACAAAGGACTTTTTTAGCTGTCTAATTAATGATATTATTCAGAATTTTCTATCATTTTTAGCATTAAATTGACTGCGTCAGAACTATAAACAAAACTTAGTAAATTTTAAGTGGTTTCACTATCGTGGGGAATAGCAGTTTATTCATTTATTTCGCATATCCATTTTACATATCCCCAAAATCTTCCAGAATCATCATAGGGACCAATTACGTCAGAAAATCTCAAAATTATGTATGGGAACAAATTTTTGTCTAGTTCATTTTCCATATATTCTTCGCACATTAATTTGGCGTGGCCATAAGCCTCGTCTTCTTTGGCGGCCTTCACGTCTCTGGGATCGGAAAATCTAATCGCGCACTCTTCGGAAATCTTATGGCCTTCAAAAATACTATTTTGCCCTTCTGTTTCCATTTATTATTATTAATTTTCTTCAATTTTACCAGTATACTTTTTTTTTTAGTATTTAGGGCCTCTGATACTGGTTTTACAAACATCGTAAACGGAATCAGTGGAAATAAATATGTACTAATTAATTATACCTTTAAGGCCATCATACACAGATTTCACATTTTACCATTTATATGCACACATATCTATGACTGATTTCCATTTATTTTAAGGTGTAATATTTAATTTTCTGGAAACATAGTGCAATAATTTCCCAAATTCTTCTTTATCAGATCTATTTCCATTAATATATTTTATGTTTGGGATTTATTAAACTGCGTAATTCCAGTAATTTTTTCCCCTATTTATGTAATAAATTTCATATTGTTCACCACTTTGATTATTTTGAGTGTATTTTTTCGATAATTCTTAGAGTAATTAAAGGCCTACAAAAGAAGAACCTCCTAAAACTAAAATTCTTTAAATTTATTTTTCTTCTTCCATTGAACTTTGCTATTTATTATTTTGTTTTTTTTCTGTGAAGTATTTTTATTTCTTTTTTTAGATATATATTTTTTTAGTAAAGATAAAAAAAATAATATAAAATAAAATAATGTTGTTTAAATTAATTTCTAAAATTTACCATGAATAAAATTTTATATTAAATCAGTAGTAAATAATTAAAAATAAAAATCTAAAATCTAAAATTTATACAGCCAAAAATTAAATTTTTAAAATAAAATTGGTAGATATTTATTTAATTTTTATCTCTCATTAGTTTTAACTTCATTTATTTTTTTCTAGTTCTAGTTCTATTACATCTTTTTGTAAAATTTTTTTGACTTATTATTACATATATACTTATTACTATTCTCTGTTATCATGTTCCTGTAAAAACTCAAAGTAAGGAATTTCGACATACCTAAGTCCCAGTTTTTCGAGGAAATATTTTTTTAAATAGGAAATTCCGTCAATATGGAATTTTTTATCGTCTAAATCTTAGTAGTAATGGTGGGGTCCATTAATTTCAAAGCAGTATTTTCCGATTTATTTATCTATTGTATAGGGCATAACAAGCACTTGTTCGGGGAAATTTTTTATTTTGCTTATATCTTTTAGGTCTTCCAGAATTATCATAGGTTTATCCCAGTCGGCCAGTGAGATCTAGTTGAAGTCTCTGTAGTGTTTGCTAGATTTTATTTTATCAGCATATTTTTCGTCTATAATTTTGGTAATTTTTTTTTCAAACCCCGAAGATTAAACAACTTTGTGATTTTCATAGAATTTAACCAACTATGTTTTATTAACTATTAGTATTTACTCGATTCCTAAAAGGTGCTTTTTTAGTGATGGAAGGTTATTTAAATACTTGAGTTTTAAATATATTAAATAGGTGTAGTGTAAAAAAATAGGGCTTTTGGCCAATTCTTTTTCATTTTCTATAATAAGGGAAAGAATTTGGGTCCATAAAGCTTGGAATTTAAAATTTTCATTCAAAATTAGCAAGGAGTAAGATAAAGTAAAGGCCTGTTGATAATTAAAGCTTTTATCCAAGATTCTTTTGAACAAAATATGATTTAATTCTTGCACAGGTAATTCTGTCTGTTTTTTTCTAAAAACTAAGGCATAACTGTGTATAAATTAAATGATACTTTCAGTAGAGTAGTCCTAAAATTTAGGGAAAATCATTTCCTTTTCTAAAAACTCAAATAATTCCTTATTAAATAACTTAGCAGTTGCGAATCCCCAGTAAATATTAACAATTTCCATTGGTTTTAGTTCTTTGCTTCTCTTAATTATTTCAGGAATATATGCTGCATATAAATCTGGGAACTGTTCGTTAATTCTTGAGTAAGAGTATATGATTTCTGAAATTTATTTCATAGTAAATTCAGATTTGTGTTCGATTAGTTTTTATTTTAAAACTGTGTAAATTTGTCTGTATTTTGTGGAAATTAAATTGGCGTAGATGAAGTGTAACAGTAAAGAAGGATATTTATCAACATATATAAATTCGAAATTTTTCAAAATTAGGTATTCAAGTTTTTCCCATAGTAAACCGATTTATTTTTTTAGTTTCTCTATTTCCTAGTCTTCGTCCACTTCTGTTTATTTTAGCTTATTAGAAGGGTGTAAGGTGTTGGTAAGAGATTTCGACATATTTTTGGTTTTTATTGCTAAAGAGGGTATCAGTTTAACGGTCAAATCAAATAAATCAATTTTATTCAAAACGCCTTATAAAAAAATAAAATTAATTACTTTTTTAATAAAAAAACATTCAAAAGTTAATTATAATATACTAATTTTCGCATTTTTTGACTATTTTGAGTTTTATTTTGTTTTATTTTTTGAAAACTTACCTGGATATGTAAAGTACTCCATAAAATATTGCCATGTTTCAATTTATCCTTTGTTTAAACTAGCTAATGATTGAAAAGCCAATAAAATAGGTTATGCTGGATTTGCCATTTGCTTAGAAGTTTTCACAATTTTGTTTTCGCAAATTGTTATTATTTTTTCTAATTAATCTAAAGGGTTGTTTTTTATTGTGGCACATACTTCTAATATTTTACATATCATATAAATGTTGTTTGTTTTGTCCAAATTTTCGTCTAAAAATTTTAACTTTTCATAAGATATTTTGAAATTAGGATTAATTTTCGTTAAGAAATATATAAAAGGAATCACTTCTTCACATTATTAAAATGTCGTCATATCATAAGTATTAAAAATAATTTTTCCTAGCTATTAATTTAACCTTATAGGAGGGGCAGCCATATATTTTTTCACAAACTTGAAAACACTATCATAATTATAGTTATCCCTATCTTTTAGGGCTGATTTCAAAAATATATCAAAGTTTTATGTAAATTTTTTGTGATAAAATACCAGGTCACTACTTTTTTCCATTTTCACTTTGTACTATTTAGCGATCTATAAAAATAATTTAATATTTAATAAATCTTTATAATGAAATTAAAAGAAATTTAAAGGATAAATATACAAAAAATTATTAAATATCAATAGAACAAAATTAATTAAATTTAAACATGAGGTAATTATATTTATTTATTATTTATTTTATAGAATTACCTAAATTTAAGTTCTTTAAAATACTTCTAATTGATTTGAGATATCTGCCAGTTAAAAACAGTCTACTTAAGAATAATTTTTTGTTGAAGTAAAAATTTGTAACATTTGGTTATAAATGTTAATGATAATATGAGAATAAGTGTCTAATAATTAGGTTTATTTTAGTAATTGAAATTTAGGAGAATTTTTAATACAAAATGTCATTAAATTGACAATTTAAGGAAATATAGCAACTTCTCTGTAAGAAATTGTTTAAAACTTTTTAAATATATTGGTTAAGTCTATATCAAATTTTTCACTTTGTGCCCCTAAAATGGTTTTGTTATAAATAACACTTTCCATTATAGTGAGTAAATTTAAATTAGATATCAGATTTAAGTTTTCTTCCAATATTTTGAATATACATTTATAAAAATGAGGTGCTTGTATTTTATTAAGTCCAAATACCATAACTCCTCCTTTAAGCAAATTCCCTTTATCTTCTTTTATATCGTAATTATTTTAAAAAACTTGAATGAACCTTTCGATTAGTCTATTTTAAAGATTTTTATCTATATAAACATTAAATTTACAGGTTTTATCTAAAACTGCAACTAAGGTGTCAGGCCTTTAAATTTCTTCTAAATTTTATTCTATTTGTTTTATATACTACTTTGTTTACTAATCTTAATTGAAAGAATAACTTTGGAAAAATTTCAAAAAACTTTGAGTAAACTCTTATTCATTAAATTTACTATTGCTTTTCTGCTATTTTAATTGAGAAAATTGATAAACACTTCCAAAAGTTAGGGATTATTTTTGGGGTTTTATTTTTTTTAAATTACTTTATTTTATTTGTCTGAAAATATGCAACATGTTGGAATTTTTGATTTTTAAATAAATTTGTTTTTATCTTATTTTCTAATATTTTAATTAAATTATAAAATTAATGTTTGTGGTAATAATTTCAATTGAATCTAATGATTTTATAAGTAAATAAATAATAAACATTTATTAAATAAATAAAATATATTAATTGATCATTCAATTTTCATTCATTAAGTTTAATCATTTGCTTTAGTTTAATTTTCCTAATCAATATTTTATTGTTATTATTGCTACTATTTCGTTAACTTTTCTTTTTATTTTTGTTCTTTTTTTCTCATTATAGCCTTGTAATGTTCTGAATTAGGATCCAATTTTTTAATTTTTTCTAAATGTTGTTCCGCTTTTTTATGCTTTTTAGATGCCATATGAATTTCATATTCATGCTAGCCATTAATATCAGTATCACATACATCACAGTGATAATTCTGCCATTCAGTAACATTTTTTTTGAAATGATGTTTTTAAATTTCGTCCAACTCTGATTATTTTACTTGGTACTACTAAACATCTACCTCTTATGATAAATTATTTAATGCTGTTTCCACGTCGTTTACTTATAATAATTCAATGTATTTTTAAGTTATTTAAACTGCAGGTTTAACGACTTTTTCATTAAAATTTTCTGATGTATATTAATCAAAATCAAAAACAAATAATCTTTTTTTCATAGTTTCCATATCACAATTAGTTATAATTCTATGTTTGATCCATTATATTTATTTTTTAGACATATGGATTGTATCTAAAGCTAATTATTAAATACAGTTTTCTATCAATTCTTTAATTTTTTCATCTTTTTCTTATAACTCGGTTAATTTATCTTACTTGAAAACGCTCAAGTCATTATTATAATTTTTTTTTAGATATTTATATAAAGGCATGAATTCTTTATAGCCAATACTTTATAAAACTCCTTACTACATCAAATCTACTTCATTTTCTAATGGCTAATCAATATTTGTATTTTCATTAATTTTTATTTTATTTCCTATTAATTCTTCTATTATTTCTAAAGCTTCTTAAAGTCCGCCTTCTGCAACCATTTCTCTAATTCTTTTAAGTTGTTGTTCTCTTAAAGTTTATCTATCAGAACATCTGGGCCAAAAAACTAAACAGTTATTTTCTCTTAAAGGAACCTATTTAATTAAATATTAAAAATAACTTTAATTTTTGAAAAAAAGTAAAAGTTAACTAATCTTACTTTATTTATTTTATCTATTAAATAAAAATTTAGCATAAAAATTTATTTATTTACCTTTTCGTAGTTTTCCATTTTTTCGCTGTATGGTTTTTATTCATCGGATTGTAAAATTATATTCAAATATTATTTGACTCTTTTAGTATTGTTAGGATGGGTTTTTTTAGCCAGCTAAGGGTCCAATTATAAAAGTTTATCGTATAATTATTGACTTGTATATTTGTTTAAATTTTCAGCTTCTTAGGTAAAATTAGGATTTACATCCGTAGTTTGGACGATTTTTTAATCAAACATAAGTGTTTCTATATAGTAATGTGTGCCCCCAACAATTACAGGAACTTTATTTTAACTTTTTAAATCTTCAGCTATTTTGGAAGACTTAAAATAGTATTCATTTCTATTAAAGTTTTTTTCATGTAAATCAAGGGTATCAATTAAATGGTGTTTACATCTAGCTTGTTCTTACTGAGTTGCCTTTGCTGTCATTATATCTACTTTTTTGTAAATTTACATACTATCACAGCTAATTATCTCTCCGTTAAACTGTTCTCCTATTGTTAAACTTAATTTGGTTTTACCCGCTGCCGTGGTCCCAATAATAAATACCATTAAATTATGCAATTTTTTCTTCAAAGGTTCCATTATAATACTTTTTAAGATAATTTTAATTTTTTTTTTTTTTTCTCCAATAATCAGTATTATATTATTTTATCAAAAGAATTAATTAATATTAATTTACTAGGGTAACAAAGAAATTTAAGACTATTAAAAAAAATAATTATTTTGTGCAAATTTAAATTATATAAAAGAAATATGATGAAATCTATCAGGACTTTAAAGAATTTTACAAAATAAATTCAGTTTTTACAAGCTCAAAAAGGAGCTAGTTTTAACAACGGTATTACTTTTCTTAACCTGAATTAAAAAGTTTAATTCAATTTTTCATCGTAAAATACGGAAGAATTTATAAATAAAATAAGAGAAAGAAAAAGTTTCGAAGAACCGTATATCCCCACTGAGGAATACAAGGGCTTATAATAAATGTAAAAAGATATAAAGGAAAATGTATATTATGGTAGGTTGAAAGACGCAGAAGAAGTTTCTAAGATTTATGTTGATAAAATCGAAAAATTTTACGGAAATACTCACCCTGCTTTTTTTTCTGCCATGAATAATTTAGGACTTGTTTATAAAATGAGAGGAGATTATACTAACTCAAAAGAAATATACGAAAATGTTTTAATTGGATATAAAGAATTATTTGGAGAATCTCATAATTCAACTCAAACTATAATGCTCAATTTAGCAAACTTGTATATTTAATAAGGTAAATAATTTTTCTATTAAAAATAAAAAAATCTTCATATTATTTTATATATTTATACGTATATTAGGTATGTTTCATAAAGCTTTGGATTATTTAAATTTGGTACTAAGCTATAGAGTTGGAGAACATTTTATGGAACTAAGAGGAGAAGATAATATGGAATATGATGAAAATAATTAAATTAAATTCGAAAATTATCATTTAGATGAGATCGAATAAATAAAAAACAATAAAATTCCATTATGTTTAATTCCGATGAGTAAATGCTACAGGGAATTAAAAGAATACGAAAAAAGCATCAAATTGTCTAAAAGAGCTCTTGAATTATTAAGAACTTTTTACAAAGAAAATAATGTTTTAATCGCCACTGTTCATAACAATATGGGGCTTACTTATAAAGTAATGAAAGGTTATAATAAAGCCGAGGAATCTTACTTAAAGGCTTTAGAAATTAGGAAAAGTATTTTAAATGAAGAACACCCTGATATTATTGCGACTAAACACAATTTGGGCGAACTTTATTTAGCTATGGATTAACCGGAAAAAGCTTAAGAATACCTTTTTTCCAATGTAGACACTATGAAAAAATAACTGTCTAAAGAATAATTGTCGCAATAATGATGAAAAATAAATTTATTTAACTTTTTTGTATAGTATTTTTTTTAATTTGGCATATTTATTAAAATATATCAAATATTCATAATTAATGTAAATGATTATTATAAATTAATAATTCATAACATATTATAAAATATATTGTTATATATAGCGTAACTTTTTTCACAGGTAGTTAGATTCATGCATATAGAAATCATTGCAATCAGCCACTTCTAAAATTTTATAAAAATATGAATCTCCCACAGATGGCCTGTCATCTCGAGCATTTAAGGAAAAATAGTGAATTTTTATATATTCTTTTAAGACATCCAGCTTTCCTTTAACTTTATTAAAATCTAAGAATTCATCTTGATTTTTCAAAAAAAGATAATACATTTGACACATTTATTCAAAATCAAAAGAATGTATTTTTTCTGAAACTATCGAAGGTAAATTTTGATAAAATGGCTTAAAAATATAGACTAAGTCTTCTTCATCCACCAATTCAAGAAAATAAACTATGTCATTCGGTTCAAATTGGGAATTAAGAGCATATTCAGATAAATTTTGAATAGTTTAATTATTTTCTTTAATAAATTTTTGATAATCTCCAAATGTCTCGTTATTAACTCTTGTTTAAAAATATTATATAAGGTCTAACAAATTCATTTATTTCATTTCTTCTTAATTCTTGAAAGAATTAAACAATTTATCCAAATTCTATGTTATTTAGTTATATTAATCACCTTTAGTATCATTTTAATTTAAAGTGGTATGCAATAGAGTTAATTCGTTCAATTAAAAATTTTGTCCTTCTAACATAAATTCTCTAATTTATTACTACATTTCCTATATTTATTATTTTTCTACCTTTTTTAATTCGTTTTATTCGTTATTTAAAATTAGCCAATTTAAAAAATTTATCTTAACTATTTAATTATTTTCGAAACTACATATAAGTTAATTCTTTTTTATTTAAATTTATTTTTAATCATGATTTTTAGAAAAAACTTAAAATAAAAACTCTTGGTAGAGTTTGTAAGATTTATATTAATTTGATCCTAAAAAGAAACTGGTTTCCAGCAAAAATTTTATATTATTTTATTTCTACAAATTTTTAAAATTTTAAAATAAAGAATTTTGTTCTAAATAATATAGGAATGATTCTGAGTTATCCCCAATTTATCCAAGTATATTAATTAAGTTCAATAGCTATTCTCGATTTAAGATATTATCTTTCAATTATATTAATATGTATTAATTTATCATTTTAATTCCTTTTTATATCAACAACTTTTACCATTCTTCTTCACAATTATTTTATTTTATATTAAACAAATAAGTTAAAGTTTTAATTAATTAATCTGGACAAACATCAATTTTTTCATTAAATACTGTGTCGCAGATATTCATCCATAATTCTATATTTTCTTTGTACTTTAAATCAAATAGTGATTTGCATAAAGTTCCTATTTATTTTATATATATAAAAATTATTCATGAGTTGACTAATATAAAATATTAAATATAAAAAATAAATACCTAAATATATATCTGACATTTCCATATATGATTTGTTTAAACTGCTTTAAATTTTATTTAATAGATCTTCTATACCATATATTTATTTGAACGTCTTTTTTGAGTCTATAGCAAATAATTGATTTAGCATCATAATATTATCATTTATAGATAATTTTATTTTTCTATTTCTTAATAATGAAAAAATTTCATCATGACTTTTCATATTTAAAATATTATATTTGTCTTCATATATAGTTGGAGTTTTAGAAAAATGGGAAATTTGATGTGACTGTTCTTTCGCTTATCTAATTCTCATCAGAGAATTAGCTTATTAATTAGAAAAATAATTTTTGAGTTAAAATACAAAAGATTTTTTAAATATTTTCATTTTTAATTTTTTGCAAAAAATTTTAGAAGAAAAAAATTGAATTTTAATTAATCCCTATTATAGTATATTCAAAATATTTAATTTAAAGACTATTTCTTTATGCTCCTTAATTAATTATATAAATTTTATATAGTATAATTCATAACTTATTTTATATAATTAATATTTAGTAGAAAATGTTAATAATTATATAAAATTTATAACAAATATTTATTATTTTTTAGATAATTTTGAATAATTATTTAGTTAAAAAAAAATTAAGTTTGCTCAAAATCGTCAATCTTCTATAATATAGCCGACTATAATTATACTTTTTTTACAAATTGATTATTCATATTTACAATAAAATGAATATTAATTAAGTTAATATACAAATATATCGTCATATTGATTTTTCAATAATTTATTTCAAAATTAATTTTATATTCTTTCTTAATACAATTGGAATTCATAATTGGGTAAATATTTGGATTTATTGCAGAATTATTTACATAAAAATTTTCTTTGAAATTTCCTTTAATCAATTAGTTTTTTTGAGCGTCTTTTATAATTTATTTATAACAGTGGTATTCATTTAATTAAAATTTTTTAATGTCTTAATAGCCAATATTAAGAATTTGATTTTGCTAATATTTTTGTTTTTCTTCATTATTTTCTAGAATTGAATTTTATGAAAGTTCAGTAATTTTTTAGTTTTTCAATTAATTTAATTATTATTCATCAAATTCTATAATTTGGATATGTATATATAATTGCTTTTAAATTTAATTGCATTATTCTATTGCATATTCCGCACTACTATGAAACTAAATAGGGAATTCAATCATTTAAGCTTAATTTTATTACTGGAATTATTAATTATATAAGTATGGATCTAAAAAATTCAACTTTTTATTTTTTTAATTTATTTTATAATAAAATTTTGAAACATATTTCATTTATTAAAGCTAACTATTTAATAAAATATTGGAATCAGATTCAATGGCTACAGTAAAAATATAGCATTTACCAACGTCTTCTTTCTTAAAATTAATGACTTCTTTAAGATTAATGTTTATATATCTATTATTAATTATAAAAAAAAATAAAAATAAGAAAATGAAAAGTAAAATATATATTTATTTATTTTACTCCTACGGTTGGACTTGTTTTTACAAATATTAAGGTAATTACCAGTCTAAAATTAGTCCCAGCTTAAACTATTTATTTAAGTTATTTTCTAATAAATCTACATTTTAGGACCCATCTATAAATTATGGGCAGTTTTATTCCTAATTTTTATTTATCAAATTTATATATGATGTATAAATTTCAAGTTCTTAATATTAGCTTTTTAATTTGTTATTAATTTTCGATAAATCATTGTAAACTTTTAACTATAAAAATAGCTATATTCCACTTTCAGGGTTATTTTCGTTAAGATTGTATAAAAATTACTAGCTAACATTTATAAATCCTTAATTTAAAATTTAAAAAGCTTTTTTTCTATTTTTAAGTAATAATGGACCTTATATTTATGCCTCGTTCCCAAATGTTTTTTCTTTGCTATAAACTTACTTTTACTCTTTCATTATACTTATTTTATATTCTATATACTTTACATAATTTAAGTCAAAGTATCCAGAAAAAATTTGAATATTAAGCCATTTTTGGTCATCGAATACCAAAGTTTGTTATATTTCTTGGTTTTAATTTTTATATAAGTTTGCTTCTTAATTGCTATTTTAAAAACTTTATTCAATTTTTTTTTAGGAAACTTTTCTTGTTTTTGAAGCATACCTTCTATTTATAGATTGTTAATTTATGCTATTATCATGTTCGTCTTATAAATCATTAATTTCTTATTAAATTTTCAAATTTTGTTGTGAATCTTAATTATTTATATTACTTAAACTCAACTTAGATCTATTAAATAAATATTTTAAAATTAATATTGCATTAAAAATGATAAAAATAGAATTACAGATTAATTTATTTTGATTTATTTTAGGTTTCGTTGAATAAAAATGATTTTAAGATTTTTTATTCTTCTTCATTATCATCTTCCTCAATTATTCTAGTTTTACCCATTTATTTAGAATAATGCTGAATCTGAATTTACTACTCCTACTCTTTTTCTTCCGGTTTTTCTGGAACATTTTCCACTTTTTTTAACTCTTCAAAATCCTCTTCAGGAATTTCATCTTAATCCCAAGGTTTCATTTCATATTTTTTCTTTTTTTATTTTGCATTAAAATTAAACAATTTTGTCGCATCTTATAGCGTCTATTCCAGCTAAGTTAAGTGCAAAGGAGGAATCATGTACTCTTTACGATAAATATTTAAATATAAATAAATAAATCCATACAATAAAGATAAGGTATATTTATAGAAAATAAAATTTTATTTTACTTTCTTTATTTTTAATGTATTATTCGTTGAACTCTTTTTCTGAATCCAACTCTGGGTCTAATGGTACAGAAATTCTTAATGATAATTTTGTATTATCTAACATTTTCATATCAGGATCTGGCTTGTTAAGAAGCAATTTAATTGTATCAGTATCATGGGAGTAAAAAGGTAATTAAAATTATCCAGAAATTAATTTATCTTATATAGTAATTAAATAATTAATTAATTAATTGAAACTGTGAACAAAATTATCAATAAATTTATTTTATAAATAGAAAAATAAAAATAATTAATTAATTATTGAGATTTTATTTACTTTCTTTATTAAAAAGTTTTATGATTGACCAAGCAGTTAAATCAGGAGCTTAGGAATATTGTTTCATATATATAGACAGTTCAAAGTAAAGAACCAGTCTTTCATCTGGTTTAACTCTTATAAAAATTTCTCTTTTATTAATATAGCAAGTTTTTTCCATTAAAAATTCTTTATAAAATGGTTCGTGTTTATTGTCTGTTGTCAAAAGAGGTTTTCCTCCTTGATAAAATATGCAATGATTTAGTTTTAGGCTTTTTACTTTGGCTGATATTGGAGCCAATTCATCTAAATGTAAAATAAATCCTTTGACTTCATTATAAAATGGATCATAAGGTTAGTAAATCCTTTGCTAAATTTATTTTTATAGTGAATTAATTTATATATTCAAAGAAAAGTAATTATTTTCTAAATTTTTAGATTTTATTGTTATTTACTAAATAAGGGTAATTAGCTTTTTCAACCTCATATTTGAGTTTCATAATATTTTCTAAATTTTTGTTTTGTCTTTTTTTCTCTTAAAAATCTAACATTTTACCATCTGACATATCTTAAACTAGCTAATTTGTTAAATTGTCTAATAATTCCATTGTTTTACCCTAACCACCTAAACCTTTATTAACCTTTTCTAATATCGATTTATAAAAATAATCCATCTATCCAGCAGTTGCCCTTTTTTAATAAGTATCTAAAATATAGTTATAAATTATTTTTATAAAATATAATTCTATAATATTATACTAATTAATTTATTCATAATAATTGCTTACATTAATCTGTTTGTATTTAATCAACTAAATTTTATGAAGTTTTATAATGTTCTGGAATTTCATAATTGGTCAATCTTTCACTTTATATTAATATTAAAATAATTATTATTTTAAATTAACTTATATTAAAATTTATTTTACAATTTTGCCTTTAGGTCTCTCATTTTAGCCTCCCTTTCATCATGATTTTAATAAGAAAAATTTTCCATTTATTATTTTATTTTATTTAACTTAACTTAACTCTATGAAAAATTATATGAAATTTTTTTGTAATTTTATTTTTATAATTATTTCACTATTTTATTAATCGTTTATTATAGTATATGGTTGAAGTTAGAATCATTTTAATAAATAAAAATATATATTTTAATTATAATAAGTTTAATAATAACATTTTAATATATTGTTAAAAATCAAGTAATTCATATTTTAAATTAAATTTTTTCTAAATCGCATATTAATTCTACTGCTTGTTTAAAGTTATCAACGACATATTTAGCAGGGTAGTTTTTATCATTTTATCCTTCATAATGACTTTAAAAAACTCCTGTTCTAACTAAAATTGTTGTCCAGTCCTATAGTTTATTTGCACCCTATATATCGGATTCCGGATTATCTCCTATCATATATCTATTTCCAAATTTAATTGATTGATTTTCCGGATACTATAAGAGAGTTTACTCTAGATATTCATATAATTTAACGGAAGGTTTGCCATAAAACTAAATGTTTAAATTGTAACCATAGTATTTTTTAAATATTTCTGATAAAGCCAGTGTAAATCCTCCCATCACAAGTCTTGGAGCTATAGGGTAGTCTAAATATCTATAATTTAAATCATTTAAAGTGCCATATACTGGAATATGTCCCCTGTGACCATATTAAATTTTATCACTAATTGTTCCATCATCTGAGCTCAACAAATCCAAAATTATTTAAATATTATACTCCCAATTCTTTTTATAATTTTAAGAAAATTAGATATTTATTTTTCCAAAAAGTCTATTTTATTTGTATTAGAGTAATTAAAATTTACGCTTGGAGAACTTAATAATAAAATTGCCTTCATTTAAGCTGGAGTTTATAATAAATGATTCATACTAATTCCTAATCGCTAAGATACTTCATTAGCTAATTTCGTATCTATTTATTTTCCAGATTACGGAGTTAAATAAGGATATAAAGATATGTACTCGTCTCCCAGAATATATTTTGTTATACCTATTGAAAAATAAAATAAAAATAATAAATATTCATTTTGGTAATCTACACTATTTTTAAAAATAATTTAATTTCTAAAATTTCATTTACCTAATTGGCTAAGAATATTTTTTGTATTTTATAATTATTCAGGAGTTTTATCTTTTCCTATAATTAATATAGGTTCATTTTATTAGTCTTTAAAAATAGGCCTCATAGGAGTAAAAGGTTAGAAACAATATTTTTCTTATATTTCCAAATTTTTCGGTAATTAACATAAGAGTGATAAATCTTAACTAAGAAATTTTTCTGTTACACCTGTTCTGTTGGTTAAAAATGATAACATAATTTTTTCTCTATTTTCTTATAAAAATCGCACTGTCTCGGGTACTTATGGTAAAACTACGTGTTATCTTTAAATCACACCGTCTATATCGGAAGCAATTAAAGGTAATGTTTTTTTACTTTGACTGAAGAAAAATTTATTTTAAAATATTTTTTTTATCATTCGTTTATAGGTTTTTTATTTTTATTTTTTATCTTTTCTTTTCTTTTTTTTTTTACTCTTATAATTAGTAAAGTTACTAGAATTTTAAATAAAAAATTGGAAAAAATAATTTAAAATTATATTTAAATTAATTTAATACATCATATTGATATTATATTTAGAAAGGAAAAAATGACAATAATAATACACTATTTATAAATAGCTATAATAATATTATTTATTCTAAATTAAAGTTAAACTTTATAAAAATATATACCATTTATACTAATAATATGTATATTTAAAGTTACAAAATTCATAAATTACATGGAATATTTTCAAGTTTACATATAAGTTTTACAGCCTCTTTGAAGTCAGAAACGACGTATTTTGCGGGGTTTACTGGATCATTATCTTATCCGTGATATACTCCAGTTTTAACTAATATTGAAATCCATCCAGGAGTATTATTAGCGCCTTAAATATCTGACTAAGGATTATCTCCAATCATATATTTATTACTTAACTCAATTCTTTCTAATATTATAAATATAATTAAAAAAAGTAAATTATTGTTATATTTAGTTTATACTTTCGAATAATATTTTCATTTTTACCTTATAAGGTATTATTTTATTAAAGAGTTTTTCTATGATGATGTCTTGCATCTATGTATTCTTATGACATAACATATTCTTCCATGAATTTAAAAACTTTAGTTTAGGGTTTCCCGTAGAAAATTATTTCCAACTCAAAATCATAAAGTTTTTTAAAAATAGCTTATAAAACTTCTGTAAATCCACCCATCAAAAGTCGAGGCACTGCCAATTCCTAGGCTTTGCAGCACAAATCATTATAAAATGAATAAACGGGAATATGTTTTCTTTTTCCTTTAGTGAATTTATCCGCTATTGTTCCATCCTCTGAACTAAGTAAATCCATAATTATTTGTATATTTTCTTCGAATAGCTGTATAATATATTTTTATTTTAAAAATATATATTTTAATTATTTATAGTTTGATGTTATAAATTTATTTTTATTTTTTACATCGGGATAGGCAGTTAAAAAAATAGCACCCACTTACATGGGAGATTTTTTTATTTCATCAATGGGCTTATTGAATCTTTTTGAAACTCTTTCTTCTATTGCTTTTACCTCTTCTTAAGGAATTCCACTAAAAAGGGGAACTAATTGAGGATAAAGTTTTGAATACTCTCTTCCTGTAATGTAATTTTAAATTCCTTCAAAAAATAAATTTAATTTCTTTTATTATTTTCTCAATTTAGTTAAATATAAAATTTGAAAAAAAATAAACAAAAGTATTATTATTAATTCAGTATAAAATTTATTATAAAAAATATAGTCTAGGGTTATAATTTATAATTTAAACTTATTAATTACCCATGTCTTCATAAAATCTGTAATTCATTTATCTTTCTACTTCGCATTTTTCTCTTGTTATAATTAATATTGGGATATTTTAATTTTAGTAATTTTAAAATAATTATTTCATAGGAGTTTAACACATAATAATTTGATGTTCATCAACTTATAGATTTTCTTCAATTTTACAACTTTCATTTATTTATTTTGCCATTTCTTTTTCTGGAACAAGACTTCTATTAGTCAAAAATGTAAATGGAATTTCTTCGTGCTTTTGTAATAATTCAATTGCCTCTTTTGCCCCTGGTATTTCAGTATACCTGTGTAAAACTACGCCATCTATATCAGTCGCTATTAAAGGAACAGTTTTCAAATTAGTTGACATCTTTTTTTGAGTAATGTGTTTACAAAGTTCTATTTTTATTTTTTATTTTATTTATAAAGCTTATAATGTTATTAAATATTGCCTTAAATTAAAAATAATTTTTTTTTCAATTTTATTGAAAATATGTAAGAATCAGTGAATTTTTAGGTATTTTTAATTGGAAAATTAACTTGAATTAAATAATTTTAAAATATTCTTTATCTAATATTCTAAAATTTTATATATCTTAAAAATCTTAAAAATAAAAATAGTATAAATAATTAATTCTTCCATCGATTTAACTACAATATTTTAATTTTTTAATATTTAAATTTAGATATGATTTTATTTAAAAATAAAGATTCTTGAATTGGAATATAAGAAAATAATACTAATCTTTTAATTAACTATTTGATTTTAATATAAATTAAATTCTTTTTATTTTATATTTTTCTATCAAAATTTTAAAAGTATTAGTAATAAAAATAATTTTTCAATAAACATAATATAAAACAAAATAATAACTAAATATTTATCAAATTTTTTATCCATAGATAAATTCGCTAATATAATAAAAATTTAACACCAAAAAAAATGTCATAAAATAGACATAGAAAAAATAAATTTAGCGATTTCGATAATAACCAGTCTAAATTTAGCAAAAATTTCCCTTAATTTTAAAATGAAAAAAGATTGAATAAAAATATAGGGTAGTTATTGTATACTTAATAAAATAGTATTAACTTAAGTTAAATGAATGTAATTATATTAACTAAATATAAAGATTTTAATTCAGTATTTTAATTTTTTAAATTTTTTTACTTTAAAATATTAGAATACTTCCAATATAGAGGATTATATTTAAAGACAATCATTTGATTATGGACAAAATAAAAAATAAAAAAATAGTATAAATCATTTTAACTCAATAAGAATCAACGAATAAAATTAGACGTAAATCAATATTTAAATTAAGTTTATTAAATTTTAATCTTAATATTTTAAACATAATAGTGACAATCCAAAAACTGAGTAAATTTATTAAAATTCATAAGATATAAAATATGGAATTTATAATATAGAAACCAAATTGAATTATTTAGAAGTAAGTACTAACTATTATTCAATACATTAATATATATAACCAAAATAATTTTATTTTTAGAAAAGTTTCGACAAGTTTAAAAATGTTTCTAATATTAGTTATAATAGTAGCTATAGTAATACTTTTAGAAATTCCAAAAATATAAATAAAAATGGATAATAAAAATAATTTAATGACTATTTATTGAGTATGATTTCATCAGATAATAACAAATCATTAAATTATTTAAAAAATTCTTATACTAATGAAGTAAGTCCAAGGTTATCATATTAATAAAATTAATTTTCCCAAAATTCTAATCAAAATTAATCTAATTAGTAGAAAAATATGTTAAATAAAAAATGTAATTAGAACTATTTTATTTATTTTGTTTTAGCTTGAATAATTATTTAAAATATTAGTATAATATAAATTTTATTTAGAATAAGAAATATTTTTCCAGAAAACTGATTTTAGTGATATTAATTAAAGTTATAATACATAATTTAAACAAAATTTGTCAAATAAAAGCAGTAGCTTTGCGGTTGAAAATAATTTTAAAGGAGCATAAGACACTCTATAAAAAATGTTGCTTTTATAAGAGAAAAAAAATAGATATTTAAAATCTTTAAAGGATTAACCGAAATCAAAAAATAGATAAGACATAATATATAAAAATGTAAAAAAATCTAAAATTTAATATAAATTAATTATAAATTTATTTTTAGAAAATGAAATAAAGTGATAAGCTAGTTATTAGTTCAGGAACATCTTCTAGCTATTCATCTTCAAATGGAAAAAATGATAATTATTCTTCGTCTAGCTAATCGAATAATAGTTCATTCGAAGCATTCAAAAATGCTTTTTACAATAAAGCTTTTGGCGAAAAAAATAATAAACAATTAAATTCAGGATCATAAAATTAACGACTAAAAACATAAGGAGCCCATTAAAAGTTAAAATAAAAAAATAATGTGACATAAAACCATAATAAATAGCTGATATAATCATAATAATTTAAAAAATAAGGTCAAATAGGTTAAAATAGTGATGTTTAAAATAATATTTAAAATTATTAAATAAATATATTAAGATAGTCTAATCCTTAAATAAAAATAACTGATTAACAAAATTGTGAAGGCAAATAAATTGAAGAATATCAAGTAAAAAAATAAAAATAAATAAATAAAAACTAAAGCAATAGTATTTCGTAAAATAGTCCAGAATAGGGCAGCTTACAATAAGTTAAGGACAAAAATAATTCTAAAACTTAGGACACATAACATATTTAAGGTTTATTTGATGAGTTAAATAAAAAAATGAATCAATGGGAAAAGGATATGAATAAATATTAGGAAAATAATCAAAAAAATATAAATTTTTTATAAAATCATTAAACAGAAAGTTCAGATGAAAATAATAAATCTCCTATTGTATTTGAAAAATTAAAGAGTAAATAATATTTTATTATTTTTCATATATGTGAAACTTATCTTTTTTTTTATTATTTAAAAAAAGCTTAACATTAAAAAGAATAAAAAATAAAGCTATAGAATAATAAATCTCAGGAATTTTCTTAATAAAATTATTAGGAGGAAATATAATTAAACAAAAAACAAACAGGCCCCATTTAAGATATTAGAAATAGTTTTAAAAAATCATCTTCTCAATTATAATAGACAATCATTGAAACTATTACTGATGATATTTATAATGACAGTGAATAATCTAAATAAATTTTTTAACAAAAGAAAGAATAAAATTAGTTATTAACTTTGAAAGAAAACTAAATTAATTTATCTAAAGGCATTAAGATTTCTTCTACAAAAAATTAATCCAAAAATGTGAGATAAAGTTTTCGTTTTCCTACCCAAGAAAGTTAAAGCGATAATGATAAAGAGTGTGAAGAATAAAAAAACTCTAGTAGATATTCAAAAGAAAATGAAGAAAATGAAGACTCAAACTAAAAATATTAATAAGTTATTCTATAAATTAATAATTAAAATGAAATCTAAAAGCCGAAACTAAACTTATAAAATTAAAGTAGTTTTAATCAAAATAAAGTTGATAAATATTTATTTGGAATAGATTAAGTTTAGAGTAATATTTAAAGTTCTAAATAATAAAATGTCCTCAAAAATAATATTTAAAATTTATTTTAAAATGAAAATAACAGATATTAGAACTCATAATCCTAAGGTTCTTAAGAAAATAAATATAAAATAAACTTTTCAACATCAGAAAATGAAAATTATTCTCAAATTGAATAACTAGATTAAGATTAAGAATTGAAAAATAAATTTACATAATAGAATTAAAAAATATCCATAAACTAAGAATTAGATAGTAAAAATGATAGTAAAAAGGTTTTAGTAGATTTAAATTAAAATAAAATTAAATAAAAGGTGAAGGTATAAAATATTTAAAATCAATTATCTAAAAATGAAAAAGCTTTTGAAGATGAAACAAATGAAGAATATAACAATTGTAAGTTAATTAATTACTAAGAAATAGAGTAAGTGATACCGAGTAATATAGATAGTAGTTTTTAAGAAGAAAATAAACCAACTCCTATAAAAAAAATGATAACTAATTAATAAATTAAATAAAATAAATAAGAAAATGGATAAACGCAAGTAAAATAAAATTAAAAGCAATAATATGAAGAAGATAAAAATTAATAAATATAAAATTAGAATATAAGTAAAATTGATTAAATAAATAAAAGTATTAGAAAATCTGAGCCGGACAATACAATGGGAGAAAGCTGTTAATCTGCTTCCAATAATAAATATAATTATAAATATCATAATACGTACTAAAATAATTATTACGGTTCTCCCAAAAGTTAATAAAATTAAAATAAAAAAAATGAATAAATTCCTTAATAGAATAAAGAATAAAATATATAATAAAAAGATAAGAATTTTTTAGATACATCTTAGGATTTTTAAGACAAAATTATAAATTCTGGAGAAATTGAGGGAAATAAGCATTCGAAATTAAAAAAATTGGATAAATAATAAGTATAAATTTAAAACAATAATTTTTAAATTCAAACAAATGAATAAAGTCAAATATCAAAGAATAACGAAAATGATAATAAATTATTGCAGATTTTATTAGAAAAAATATCTTTAATTGAATAAAAACTCCTAAATAATGAGTAATAGTAATAAAAATAGTAAAAAGAAATGAAATTTTAAATTAATGATAGAGATGAAAATGTTTAATAGAATAATAGTAATTTAATAATTTAAAAAAATGATCAAAGTTAAAATAATGATTAAAATTAGTTTGACAAATTTATGTAAACTTCTGATTTGCATAGTCCAAATAAAAAGCAGGTAAATTAAATCAATTAGGATCTTGTCGAAAATATACATAATATATAAGAAAAAATAGAATAAAATGAATAATAACATCTCCAAAAATTAGATAGTATTTATAGTAAATATTATAGTATAAATTTTTTTAATATAAATTAAATTAGTAAAATTTTTAAACAGAATATTTTAAATGTATAATATATTATTAAAATTTTTAAATATAAATATTAAATAGATAAAGAAAATAACCTACAATAATAATTATAAGAAGTTCAAAATACACTTTAAATTTTATAAAACGTGATAAAAGAAAATAAAACCAACAATTAAGAAAAGGTTTAAAATAAAAATAACGAGTAAAATATAGATTTAGAAAATATTTTTAATATAGTTTAAAACTAAATGTAAGATTTAAATAAATAACAAATATAAATCGATAAAAGCTCAATACAGTCTATTAACCATCCTTAAAATTAAAAATAAATAGAAAAGGCTTTGTAAACACAATAAGATGACGATTAGAATTTTTAGACTTATAAAAAGGAATAAGAAAATTAAAAATAAGAAGAACAAGAATATTCGAAAGAATAATAAAATGAATAAAAGGTTAATGTTAATAATAGTAAATTATAAAAATCCCAATAAGATAATAATTAAAAGATATATAAAAAATATAATACTTTTTCCAATTATGGATAGACTTCTAATGGCTCTTAATAAAATGAACAATAATAATCATCTCCTTTGAAAGAAGTGAAATGGAGATTGATTTTGGAAAAAATTTCTATTCAAAGAGAAAAAGACTTAGAAGAAATTAAAAGTTGTATAAATAAAAACTAAGATCAAAAAAAATAATAAGAAGAATATTTTGAAAATTAGAGATAAGTTCTTTTGGAGGAACTTGCAACTTTAAAAAAAGAACTTATTAATGAGAGTGATAAACAAGTTTATGAATATAGAGAATAAATATACAAATAAAAATTGGATGAATTTGAAAAAAATCAACATTTACACATGGAAAATTAAAAAAAATTATAAGAAGATTGGCTTATTTTAGAGAACTAAAGGTTAACATATAATTGCTTTTTATAAATATATGTAAATAAAAATTAATCTTTTTATATTATACAAATAGGCAAAGATTTTCTCAAGAATAATATTACTCATAGCAAATATTACTGTCTTAATAATAGCTTTCTTAACAAACATTATAGTCAATTCTTTAGTTAGAAAATAATCTAAACTTTTCATTGTTACCAATTTTACAAAGTAAACAAAATATTTAAATTTTAAAATAAAGAAAGTAATTATTTTTTAAATAAAGATGTAGCTTTTATAGATAAAGAAAATAATATTTTTAACAACACCAGAAATTAAATAAAGGATTAAAACTTATTTTAAAACCATTTAGAAGAAAATATTTTAAAAAATGATGAGAGCGTTAAATAAACAAATGAAAATAATAATTAATATTTGTAAAAATTTATTAATTTATATTGATAAAAAAAAATATAATTTTTTATTTTATATTTAAAGGGAAAAAATGTAGGAATTAGCTGGCTAGCATATAAATTACATTGATGTAAATTTATAAGAAACTAAATAAATTGATTAGAAATAATAAGATATTGACAAACTTAAAAGAAAAATTAATCTTAATATAGATTAAAATGATGAACTTTATTTTTTAGATAAATATGAATAGTAATATATGGAAAAATAAAATGAAAATTTAAATTCATTTGAAGATAAATAAAGAACAAATAAAATATAATCATTCATATAAAACTTAGAATAAAATTCTATGTAAAATTAATTGTTCTCAAAATAAAATTAAATATAGAAAAATTAAAAAATCATAAGTCAAAATTATTTATAAAATGAAGATATTGTAAATAAAATATAGCACAACTAAGAAGGTGAGGAAGAATATTTAAAATAAAATTTAAATCAAAATTACAATTACAATTAATAATTACATTCTAATAATATAAAATATTTACCAAATGAATAGAAGAGTTTTAATTTAAATAAAAATTACAATTTATAAAACGTATAAAAAGAAAGTTAAAATGAAAATTAATACATAAAAAATAGAATAGAAGATTATACGCTATAATAAGAGTAGTTACCAAAATTAAATGATATTTCAAAAAATGATCAAGATAATAAATTTGAAGATCTATAGTATATTAACTAAAATAATATTATAAAAAAAGATATTTTAGAATAAAATAATTAATAATAAAATCAAAGTTATGATGAGCAAAAATAATAGGATAATTTAATTGAAAATACTAATAATATAAATTAATAATAAATGGAAATTAATAATGAAACTATAAATTAATAATAGGAAACACATGAAAGCTATTTCGAATAATAATATTAAATTAATATTTAAAATGAAAAAATATTAAATTAATAGGAAGTTTTATAGAACAAAAGCGAGTATTAAAATCTATAATAAAATGAAACTTAATAAAAAAATTTAGATTTAAATAAGGAACCACAAATATAAGAGTAATTCATAAATTTATCTGATTAAAAGAAATTTAATTCGGAGTCTAAAACCCAAGAGAAGCTTTTGTAATTACCATAAGAACATAGGGAACAAAAAAATTTAAAAGAAATAAGATAAGAATCTAAAAATTAAATAAACCAACAAATAATTTTTGAAGATTTAAGTAATATTATATAAAAACAAAATAATCAATCAATTAATAATTAATTTAATTAAAAACAAATAAACTTAAAAGATTCAAAAAAAAGTGAATAATCTATTGATTCATAAGATCTTTAATAATCAGAAGCTTTAAGTTAAAAAAAGTTCACAAAAAATTGTCAAAATTTATATTAAGAAAATTAAAATTAAAATAAGTGTAATTCAATTTAATAGAATAATGAGCAAAAAGAATAATTAGTATCTTCATAATAAAAGCTATTAAAAAATTAACCTTAAAACAGTAATAGATAAGTAAATTAAGAAAATGATTATATAAATTAAGAATATAGTAATAACTAAGAATCAGAGTAAAAAAATTTAAAAGAAGAAAATGATGAAATTTTAAATATATTATTAGAAACTTAAAAAAACTTAAAAAATAATTAGACAAATGAAGGCGAAAGGCAATATGAAATAGAAAAAAATAATGAATTAAATATTATAAATATGAAATAAGAATTTTAAAAAAATGATAATTAATAAAAGAAAAATCTGAATGGTGAAAATTTAAAACAACTATTAGAAACATAAAAAAACTAGAAAAATAATAAGGCAAATGAAGACGAAAAGCAATATTAAGTAGAAGAAAACAATGAATTAAATATTATAAATATTTAATAAGAATTTTTAAAAAATGATAATTAATAAAAGAAAAATATAAATGATGAAATTGATTAAAATAGAGAAAAATAAATATTATAAGTACAAGATATTTTAAATATAAAGAGACAAAAAAATTAAGAACCAATTAATAAATTGAAAAAGTAAGATTTATAAAATATATAACAAACACAAATTAAGAATAGCTAATATATTGAAAAAATAAACAATGATAATGAATAAATAGAAAAATAAATTTAAAAAACTGATAAAAATAAATCTTCAAATTTTAATATCCCATAAAGTTAAATTAATTTACCATAAATAGAAAATCAAGACTTTGATATTACGATAGAAAATTAACTCTAAAACTAGTTGCAATAAAATTTAAAAGGCACAGAAAATTATATATAAAATTAAGTTCAGTTTTATTAATCTTATAATTAAATCTAAGAATGTAATGATATTTAATCTAGAAATGATCATAAATAACTAGATAATGAAGTGGTCAAAATTGAACATTAATCGCCAAAAAATATGTCATTTATGAAAAATTAAATTAGTGCTAATGAAAATGAATAAAATAATAGTGAGATTGATTAATAATAAAAATCAGAATTTTGTGAAGAGGAAAAATTTTAGGGAAATTTCTAATAAGAATAAGAAAAAGAATAATCATATAAATAAGATGGGTAATACGATTAGATGAAATAATAAACTAATTAAAAATATGAATATTTAAAACAATAATAATTAGAATAAAAAAATTAAAATAAAAGCTATTAATTAGAAGATTATTTTTCCTAAAAAAAAGATGATTTGGAATCAAATAATAATTCGGATATTGAAGTTTAATAAGAATATGATTAAAAACAAGTAAAATTTAATTATAAAGATTAAAAAATAATAGAAATTTAATAAAATAAGTAGAATTAATAAGAAAATTAAGTTTAAAAAATTGATAATTTGAATTAAGAAAATCAAGAATTTTAAAAAAATTAATAAAATAATATTTAAGAAAATAATAAAAATGCTAAATTTTAGATAGAAAATAGTTAAAATTTGGAGAAATAAGTAGATAAAGCAAACAAATTAAAATAATATATATAGTAGTAAGAATAATAATAATATTTAAAAGATTAAGATATAAAAAAATCTTCTCATTTTCATAATATTTAATAATACTCATTAATGAACAATGAATAAGAATTTTAAAAAAATTAAATAGATTAAAATTAATAGGAGGAATTAATTATTTAATAAAAAACTTAAGAAGATTAAGTTGAGAATGACTATTAATTAAATAGTTTATATTAAAAAGAAGATAATTTGCTATCTTATAATAATGTAGGTTAAATACTCCAAAAAAAAGGTGCGAATCAAGAAATTTAATAATTTTCTAAATAATAAGAAAATATAGAATAACAAATAAATTAAGAACAATTAAAAGATTAATTGAATTAAGAAACTTATGGTGACTTACTAAAATATAATTAATAAAAAGAAAATGAAAATGAAAAATTAAATAATGATTAAAATAAAGCGATCGAGTTAAAATTAGATCAATAACAAAAAGATAATATTTAATTAGATAAAATATAGTCAATTAATAGTTAAATAGATTAAAAAAAATCATAAACTTTAAAAATTCAATAAGACAATCTAAGTCAAGATAAAAATCAAGAATTTAATAAATAAAAGGACTCTTTTAATTAATAAGTTAAATAAAATCCTTAAATAAGCTCAGATCTATCTATAGACTAGTAGTTACATTAAAATGATATACAAAAATAAAATTCAATTTAAAAGTTACTAATATTATAATAATTAGAATAATAGTAATAAATATCAGCCTAAAATTATAAAAAATCATCTGAACAGTAGGAAAATATAGTAAAATATAATACTAATTATATTTTAATATTTATTTATATTTTTTATTTTTTAAAAAAAAATAGGAGACTCTAATTACCTGTTTACCATAGTAACCTAAAAGAAATGATGTATAAAATGAATAGTTTTAAGATTTGCCTATAAAAATACAACCTTAGGATAGTTAAACTTATAATATTAATAAAATGAATGAAAAAGTCAAATAATCATTTTAAGAATAAATAAATAATTTTGAATAAAATTAAAATGTATTGTAAAATGAAGAAATAATTAATCAAATTAAATTAAGTTAGCCCAATTAGTCAGAATAAAAAAGCCTTGAAGAGTCTTATGAGTTAAATTAAGAACAAAAGTAAAATACCTCTGAATCTAAAGAAATAAAAAATGATAGTTAACATTTTTCGTATAATAGTGAATAAAAAGAATAAAGTGGTTAATTCAATAATAATTTGTCTGATACTGAAATAAAAGATGAAGAAAATTATAAAAATGTTATTTAAGAATAATAATATAATACAACTATAGAATAAAATATTGAAATATAAAAAAACGAATTTAATCAATTAAATAAAAATGATTAAGAGCTATGTTAAAATATAAATAATAAAAAAAATTAGAAAAATTTAGTAAACTAACAAATTAAATCAAATAAATAGGATATAATTTAGTAAAATAAATAAAATCAAATCGAATAATTTAAGAATGAATAATAAAATATTGAAGAATAATAAATACTTTAATAAAAGGAGCATTTCGAATAAAATTAATAAAAATGTCAAAATTAAATTAGTATGCAAGTAGAAGTGGGAAATTAAGATAAATCAGAATAAAATCAATTAAATAATGAAGATAAAAATAATTAATCTTTAAAACAAGAATAAAGTTTTAACGATTAAAGTCATAAAAATGTGGAATAAAATTAATATATAGATAAAAGTTAGGAATAATAAGTAAAAGATGATTTAATCTAATAGGAGCAAAATACAAATATCCTTTAAAATTAATAAGAAATAAAATAAGATAATAAAGATGGTTAATTCGATAAAGAAGAAAGTAAGTAAGATAAAAATATTCAAAATTAAATATAAAATATAATTAGAAATAGTTAGAATAACATTATCCCTAAATTTGGAGTTAAATAATTAAGTAGTGAGAATATAAATAACTTGGAAACTGTTGAAAGTAATGATTCTTCTCCTTTAAGTAAATTAAATTTTTAAAAAACTCCCAAAAGCAGCAGTTATTAGCAAGCACATATTTTAGCATAAAATTTATAAAACAAATAGAATTAAATGTTAAATTAAGAAAAAAACAATTAAATTCAATTAAAAAAAACTGGTATTAGGGATTAAAAAATTGAAATAGGGTAAAAATAACAATAAAATCTATCCGAATCTTAGATTTAAAATAGAATTTAATAAGAATTAAATAAATAAAAAGAACAAATGTAGTAAGAATTTTTAAAATAGTAATAACTTATGATGGAACAAATGCAATAAAAATTCATTGAATAGTAGTAGTAATTTTTTTAACAATAAATGTAGATGAATTAATAGTCCTAAATTGATAATATTGTTACCAAATAATCATAAAAAAATTAATTATAAGAAGACCCTTAACTTGATAAATAAATTCATAATCATATAGATTAAACTTCTCATTAAAAATTGTCAGAGTAAAGTTTCAAATCATCTAATAGTGAATAAGATATACATTAATAAAATTAAAAATAGACTGTTGTAGGATAAAATTAAGTGTAAACTTTGGAATATAAAGATAATAAAAAATAGTTAGAAATTTAAGAATCTTTGTTAGAATCAAACTTATTATCTAGCTAAGAACCACAGCTTTCAGATTAATTCAATGCATTAGATTTATAAGTTGAAAATTCTTCAATATTAAAAAAATAATATTAAAAAGAAATAGCTAATAAATTAAGTTCAAGCAAAATTGACGAAAATGAAGTAAATAATTAGATATCCATTCCATTTTAATAAGGATAACAAAAATAAGAAGTTTTTTAAAATTTAAATCAACCAATTTCTAGCAATACAAAAAAATAAAGTGAATAATAGTAAAAACAGTTTTTTGAATCTATTAAAAAAACATCCAGTGAATTGGTTCCTATGGAAAAAAGTAATGTATCCATTTAACCGTATGAAAAATCACAGAATGAGCAAAATTATTAAATTATTGTTAGTGAATAGTAAAATTCAAATGAATAAAAACAAATTATATAAGAAGAAATGATAAAAAATAATATTGATAAATAGGGTAAAAAATAATTGGAAAACTAAGACAATTAAGGATTGTTATCCCCTCTCGAAAATTAATAGTAATAGGAAGAGATTAATTAGTCGAATTTTAATTGTTAAAAATTATTTAATAATAGCTTCCATAATAGTAATGATCCAAAATTAGAAAGTATTAATAAAATTATTTCCGGAAATAATTATTTGGGAGTTAATAACACTAAAGATACTAGGCACAGAAAATAAGATTCGATAAGATCAGTTGAGTAATTTCTTAAATCATAAGATAACTACGAAGAAGATTTAAAAGAATTTGAATAGTTAGAAAATAAATTAAAAAATAATAGACTATCATCTGAAAAAAATAGCCCTCAAAAAGAATAAGGTTAAAATTACGGATAGATTGAAAATCTTAATGAAAGTTTTCATGAAGAAAACAAAATAGATTCCAATAAAGTATCAAATTTTACTCTATAGCCGATTCAGTCTTGTGATAATAGTAGTACTAAACAAAAAATGAAAAAAATAGAGAAAATTAAAAATAATGATTCTTAAAACTTTGATAAAAATGAATAAATCTAAATTTTTACTGAGGAAATGAATGAGACTGATTCTATAAAAAATGAAACAAAATAAAGTATTTCGTTACAAAAAAGTAAGAAAAGTACTAAAAACCAAACAAATAACTAAAAAAATGATAATGCTTTATAATTTAAGCCAACACAGTTACTAGATTTAAATGATTAAGATTTAGAAATTTTGTAGAATGACGAGCAAAATTTACTAGCATCGTCTAAAAGCTACTCATAATCTTTGTCCCCAATAAATCAGATGCCTTAACGAAATTTAAAGGAATAAAACTAAAAATAAAATTTCTTTACTAGCAATATATAATAATAAAAAAATAGTTTACATCCAAAAGATAATTTAAATTAAAATTTGATAAATCAGTAGAATTAGAATAAAAATTAAAATAATGCCTCGTTTAATAAATAAAGAAAAAATACGCCATAATTTTTTAACGAAAATTAAATTTAAATTCAAAATGAGTATGACTTTGAGGATGAAGATGACTTACTATATGATAATTTAAGCCATGAATCAAAATTGGATAAATATAAAAATATAAATTAATAAAAAAAAAAGGAAATTAGAGTGTCTGTTATAGATTAATAAAACTAAGAATAAAACAATGAAATTGAAAATTTATAATAAAGAAATAATTAAAAAAAAAATTAAATATAAAAGACAGATAAGAAATAGTTGTCATAAATTTAAAAATAACAATAATAGAATTAAAATTAAAGTATAAATACTAACAATAATAACAAACATTTAATTTCAGTTGATTCAAGTATTTCTAATATTGGCCACGAACCGGACGAAAGTTAAAATAATAAATCTATTTAAAAGTTTTTGAATCCTTTAATTTAATAAAATAGCATACCAAATTAATATTAAAGATACCCATCATAAGAAAATAAAAATAATGATGTTAATTAAAAAAAGAAGAAGAATATAAAATAAAATAATAATTAAAATCCATAAAAGTTTATCGGCTAAAATACATAAGAATTTATGAAAAATTAATGTAAAAGTTTTAATTAATATATTTTATATACATATATTTATTTGTTTTAATTATTTTTAACAAACTTTTTATATAATAGAATAATTTAACGAAGAAATTGATTTATAAAAATTGAATATAGATGATGCAAATTAATTTTTTAATGAGCTTAGCGATTTTGATTTGATAAATGATGATTAAAATTTAATATCACCTATTAGTAACCGCAATAAAAATCAAATAAACAATAATGATAGACATAAATAATTTCCTTAGTACTAATCTTCAAAAGGAAAACATAAATAGGAGTAAATTTATGATTTTGGAAATAAAGGAAATCCAAATAAATATTATCAATAAAATTTAAATGATATGTCAAAAAAAGAAAAGTATAAGTATGTAAGAGGGTAGTAAAAGAGTTGTCACACTCCTTCTTAGTATGGTTCAAATGATTATAAATCTAAATCTAGAACAAAATCAAATAAAAGTAGTAATAGCTAGAAAAACTCCGCAGATCACTCTCATTTGCACGATG
This sequence comes from Pseudocohnilembus persalinus, assembly GCA_001447515.1. Classification (NCBI taxonomy): domain Eukaryota; phylum Ciliophora; class Oligohymenophorea; order Philasterida; family Pseudocohnilembidae; genus Pseudocohnilembus; species Pseudocohnilembus persalinus. The sequence goes on from LDAU01000183.1 coordinate 255,016, forward strand.
TAAATTATAAAAAGCCAAAAATTTAGTTATTTTTTTTTTTAATTTAATTTTTTTATTAATAGAGAACCAGAAGTGATCATATTAATGAAAATTATTAGCCTCATGAAAGTGATTTTAAAATACCCCTTTATCCTAAAAACCCCTTAAAAGACTATGTTTCTCCTTATAGTGTAGTAAATAAAAATTATAATCCTAAAAAAAAAGAAAAAGTAAATTTTATAGAAAAAAATAAGTAAAGGATAAAAGAGTTAAGTGAATAATATAAGTCATATCATGAATCCGAAGAGGATAAATATTAAAGCAAAAGCAGTTAAAGTTAAAATTAAAATTAGAAAAGTAATTATTATCAAAGTGCGCACTAATCATCGGAACCATCTTATCATGAATAAGGCCAAATTAATTTAGATCCAACAAGAAAGTCATAAAGAACAAAAACATAGTTTGATTAAGAAATGATGTAACAATCTAGAAGCAGGAAGTCTTATAACCATTCTTAAAAATAATTTAAAAAAAAGTCATTTACAGAAAGATATAGCTAAGATTACAGTTGTGTATCTTCGCCTCGTTAGCAATAATAAGATTTAAAGGGGAATTAATAGGAATAGAAAAACAAAAATTGGCCCAAAAAGCATAAAAATCAGCAAATTAAGGGCCTAAATGAAAATAACTAGTAATAATTAGTAGACTAGTAAAATTCATAGAAAAATAAAGGATTTTATAATTAAAATGATATGAATTTTTATAGCGGTAGCGAGTAAATTGAGGACCAAAAAGATATTATGACTTATTCTTAGTCTAATTCAAGAAAATCTTCTTCTAATTTATATACCTTCAAATAAGGCTCTTCTACTCATTCTAGGTAACTTTCTTAAATTTAAACTCCTACTTAGAGACATACAAAAAATTAAAAATCTTAACATTTCGAATAAAAATTTAGAGAAAATGAGTAGTAAAATTATAGAAGGTATTTTTAAATTTTTATTAATTTTATATCGTATTTTTTATTTAATAAAATAAAAATTTTTTTAAAAAGATAAAAAAGTGGTTAATTTTTTGAACAAAATTAACAATTATTAAATGACAATAAAGCTATGTAGCAGTATCGAATTTAAAATAATCGAGAATCATAGTCCTTAAGCCAAAACCCCAAGGATATGAAAAGAATAAATTAGAAATCTAATTAAAAATATAATATTTTTGTTAAAAGTCCATAGTAAGAACTGGAAAAATAAATTGAAAAATAATATGATAATTAAATTTAAAAAAGTAGTAAAAAAAAAAGATAGTAAAGAGAGAATAAATGCAAAATGGGACTTTCTTTGGAAGATGATACACTTTAATAGTAAGAATTCGAATATGAAGAATAAAATTTAAATAACCCTAATTAAGGTTAAGGATAAGCAATATAAAGTACAAATTTAATGATAACACCTACCAGGGAGAATAGACTTTAGATTTAGAATGATTATAATACAATGGAGTAAAACCAAATATATATGACCCCAAATTATATGGAAGGAAATTTGGAAAACGAATTATCTCCTAATTTTGATTACATAGATATTCCTGAAGAAATACAAGACGAGGAATAAAGGGAAGCATATATTGAAAAAGTTAAATAAAAAATTAAAGTAAAGCCTGAACACACAAAAAGATTATATCCTCCAAAAATGCATAGGAAGCACGGAAGTAAAAATGAAGTTGATGTATAAAGTCTGATAAAATCTCAATAAAAAGAAAAAAATTAAGTTTTGAAAGATTAATATTATAAATAAATTAGAGAATATTAGACTTCTGGATCCAAAAACAAAACACCTTAATAACCTAGCAACTAACTTTAAAAAAGTTTCCCCTCTCAAAATAATATGGACCATTCAAGAAATTCTTTAGTCAAAAGTGGCAATATTTAGAGAAAATCTTAAAATAAGACTTCCTAAAAAGATTTATAATTGCATATATAAATGGAAAAATCGAAAAGCTATAAAAAATAACCAAATGCTTAAGAAAGGCAAAAAAAATCAAATAAAAAGCCTTAAAAATCTCCATAAAAATAGAGTGTTATTTCAAACAAAAATGAATAAAAGCACTAAGAATAGCTATAATAAGATCTTTGGTAAGGATTTGTGGATTAAAACTATTTAAAGACATTAAATTAAAGATAAAAGTAAGAATATCTAAATGACATTAAATAAATTTGGGAACAAAAATAAATTGAGTTCAAATAAGAATAAGAAAGAATTAAACAACAACTACTATAAAAAAATAAGGTAATATAAATGAGTCACTATACTTTTTTTAATACATTTTTTCATGCTATTAAAAATTTTTAAAAATTTAGATACAAGATAATAAAAAATAAATATCATATAAGTAAAAAATATAGGAGTCTGAATTGTAGATGCAAAGATAAATTAGTGAATAATATAAAAATTCCGAGGGAAGTTAAAATAATTTATAATAGCAAGAATATTTACTGACTGAACCTAATATGAGACAAAGCATGCAATAATTTTCATAAAAAGTAAAGATATATATTTTAAAAAGGTGTTTAAATTAATTTTTACTAGTTTATAATAATATTTTTTTATTTTTTGTATAGTAGTTTTCTAATAGTGATTAAAAATTAAATCAATAATTATCAAAAAAAAATTTGGCACCTTTATCAACAAGTGGATAGAGTTCTGCAAGTCAAATTTTGCCTAAGCCCCATTATAACTGGAAATAAAGACTATACGAAATCGAAAGAGTAAATGCGGTAAAATAAAGGAGGGATTAATAAGGCTCTAGAAGACAAACAATAAAATTAAACTAGACCTAAAGTTTAAATTAAATAAATAATATTTTAGGCAGCGGTTAAAAGTAAATTTCAAATGAGCCTCAAAATTAAATTTCTGCTCAAAATTTATAAAAACAAGATTCTGTAGGCTTAGAAAATAATAAAAAGTAGCCTTGGAACAGCTTTTGCTTTTATTCTCCTAGAAAAAGAAGGTGGGATAAAGATTAATAGTATATTACCTTGTCTTAGGCGGAGTCAAATATTGAAAATAATGAACATTTTTTATAGTTTCAATAAATTCAAATGCAGTAATAAAATAGCATAAATTACTTTGACCTAAATTAAGATGATTATGAAGAAAATGAATAAGTTGCTAATTAAAACTATTTAAAATAAAGTCCTTTAATTGTCAATAATTTAAGGAAAATCTCTTAATAATATAACTAACAATAATCTGATGTAAATAATAATTTTTATAAAATTAAAATTAAATAATTTTTAATTAAATTAATTAGAAATCCTAGGGCAGTACAGTTTTTAAATCTTAGTAATAAATTTTAAAGAAAGAATCATTTAACTAAAGCTCGTCAAGTCAAAATATTCTTCATAAAAGTTCTAAAAAAAAAAGTGAAAATGATTTATCTGTAAATTAGTTATACAATTCTTAAGAATAGTCAATTAATAGCGATAGCAGATTCAATTAAAAAGTATTACCAGATATTGATTAATAAGCTCATAAAAAGCACGTAGTTAATAAGTTACATAGTTCTGAACATGTTAAATCGGTATTATAATAGCAAGCAGATATATAAGAAAAAAATTAAAATATGTGTAAATTGAATGAATAAAAAAAATCTTAAAAAAATTCTAATTAACAATGAACATGAAACTACAATAATGCATATTAAATGATATATATTTTTATAAAAATATGTCAAAATTTATAGATTACAAATTTTAATTATATTATAAAATTGTATAATAAATATTACTATTCCGAAATTGTGGTTTTTATTAAGAATATAATAGTTTAATAATATTATTTTATCTTTAAAAAATTTATTTATCTAAATATTGAAATATAGGAAATTTTATATTGAGAAAAAAGTAAAAAATTATTTATTTGTTATTTTAAATATTGATAATGTAAAGAAATTTAAAAACAAGTTTATTGTTTAAAGATTTCTAAAATTTTCAATAAATATAGGTATAATTAACTTTATTTTATATAAATTATATAGAAAAATTAAATTATAATATATAAACATAAGATTAGATAATTAAGTTACCCCTTAAAATTAAATATAATTATAATATTCGAAGCCATTATATTAGTAACTTAAATTTAAGAATAAAATAATAAAGATAATCAATATTACTTTATTTATATAGTCAATAATTTTAAATGTAGCTTGGATAATGTAATTTTTAATATTTGTTGTATTTAAAGTGAGATAAGATAAATTTTCTTGCAATATTTTAGTTTTATAATTATTTTTTTAAAATTAGTTATTTCTTCACATTAAGCCTTCTTTTTCGATTGTTTTTACAAGAAGATCTATAAATTCTTTGTAATTGATCATTCCATCTCCATTTTAATCTACTTCTTAAAGTAATTAATTCCAAACTTCCTAATCCTAGAAGCCTCCCATCATTTCATCTAATTCTTACTTCGTAATTTATCCGTTTCCATCTTCGTCTATTAATTTAAAAGCGGCGTCTATTTTATCTTTTGAGAATAATTTTTCTTTTTACAAAGAGGCAACCATAAATTCCGAGAAATCAACTTTTCCTGACCCATCGTGGTCTAGGTCTCCGAAAGTCTTATCCACTATGTCTTTTGCTTTTAAAGGGTCTCCAATCACTTTAGTATATCCTTCTATAAGTTCTTATTTAGAAAGCATACCATCTCCATTCGTATCGATGGCTTAAAAATTTTTTATTAAATTTTCTTTTTCCGCACTGCTTACTACTTAATTAGCCATCATTGACCTATTAATACGAAAATTAAAAAATAAGAAAATTAAAAAATAAAATTGAAAAATATATAGTGTAAAAAAAACAAGACTAATGAAAAATAATTCGCGTTATCATATCATAGGTTAAAAAATTATATAATAGATATTTAGTTTGTTTTAAAATTTATTGAAAATTACAATATAGAAACTCTTATTTTATTTTTTGCATCAAAGGTTGATAGTTTTTTCATCATTTTTCCGTCTAAAGGCTCGACGAATACATTGGATTATATCCAAGGATGGGCATATCTAAAAATGAATAAAAAAGTTTAAATAATTCAATTTATTTTTTTAATAATTTTGATTTACGCTTCTGTGGCTGCAATTCTTTCGGCTGGGGAATATTTCAACATTTTATTAATTAAATCTTTAGCGTCTTCGGATATGTGATCCCAGTCCTCTGAATAGAATTCATATTTTCCCTTTTTTACTTTATCATATATTTCTCGGTCATTTTATCCCCAAAAAGGAGGGTACCCACATAACATAATATACATAATTACACCTAGAGACCAAACATCACATTTCTCATCATAAGGTAGTTTGCTCAGAATTTCTGGGGCTACCTTTTATAAATGTACAAATAAAATAATGAGGGTTTCCAAAAATTAAAAAAATTTACAATGTAATTTATTAATTAATTTATTTATTTATTTATTTATTTATTTATTTATTTATTTATTTATTTATTTATTTATTTATTTATTTATTTATTTATTTATTTATTTATTTATTTATTTATTTATTTATTTATTTATTTATTTATTTATTTATTTATTTATTTATTTATTTATTTATTTATTTATTTATTTATTTATTTATTTATTTATTTATTTATTTATTTATTTATTTATTTATTTATTTATTTATTTATTTATTTATTTATTTATTTATTTATTTATTTATTTATTTATTTATTTATTTATTTATTTATTTATTTATTTATTTATTTATTTAATTAATTATTTAATTATTTACATAAAATGGAGTTCCTATTCTCTTAGTCAATTTTTTGGAAGGATCGAATTTGGTACTGGCACCGAAATCAATTACTTTTAGATTTGCATTTCTTTTAAATTTGAAATAAGCTTATAAGAAAATAATCAAAACCATTTACTAAAAAAAAAGTAACGGTTTTACTTAAATTAAACATTAATTACGATTACTTAGTATCAAATAAGATGTTTTCTGGTTTCAGGTCTCTATGGCAAATATTATTAATGTGACAATAAGAAATCGCTGACAAGATTTATTTCATATAAAGGGCTGCAACCTTTTCCGTAAAGGGAGAAATTTCTTTGATTCTTTCAAAGAGTTCCCCTCCTGTACAGTATTCGGAAATCAAATAGTGATACTTTTCATCTTAAAAATGCTCAAAAACTTTTACGATATTGGGGTGATCGATATCTCTTAAAATTGCCAACTCTTCGAATAACCTATCTTCTTCATTTTTTTACATTTTTTTTTTATTAATCATCTTCATTGCCCTTACAATCCCGGTAGCTTTATGAGTTACTAAGCAGACTGTGCCAAACCTTTAAAATTTAAAAAAATTTAATCATTAATAAGTTATTCCGATATTTATCAAATAATTATCATATAAATAAAAGCTTGAATTTTATATTTTATATTTATAAGATTATAAAATGAGGGGGGGATAAAAAGAATTTGTTAATTTTTTTAATATGTTAATTAATAAAACAATTACCCTCCTTCTCCCAAAACTTTTCCAATTGTGTATTATTCAAGTAAAGAACTGGATGAATTTTTTACGTTGGACTTATGTTTATTGCTTACGACAATTTCTTTTTTATTTTCTTTATGTTCATCTTCCCTTTTTTAAGCTGGTTCCTGCTGCTGATTGCTTTATGAAATACCTTAATCGTTTTTTTCTTTTTCTTATGCTTAGTTTGCCTAAAAAAAAAATAATGTTGAAAATAGTTTTAAAAAAAGTAAATTTCTAAGCCTACTATAAGATACGACATAAGTTGGTTTATGCATTTAAAAATTCGTATAGCGAAAAAATGCTAAAAATTTTCCAGCTAAATTTATTTAAATTTACGTGTGATTGAATCGGATTTTACTAATCTTCTTATTAAGCAGACGATTATTTAACATTTGCATTTTTTTATGCATTTATTTTATTTTAATTTTCTATATTTTGCTCAGTATATACTTCTTCTTTATTTTATTCAGATTGACAGCATCCCATTTTTATATATTAGTATGTATATTTTAAATGCGAATATTTTTTCTCTAATATTGTATATCGAGATTTATGGGTTTTGATTATTTTATTTATTTTTTTTACTTCTATATAGTAAATAAATATTGATTGTGTATATTTTATCAAACTTAATTTTTATTATAATATTATTTATTTTATTTATTGAATATTTTATTTTAAGGGATTTTATAATAAAGCACATTTAGTATAATTTATAGATTTCAAATAATAAATGTTCTATGATAATTGAAAATAAATTTATTAAAACAATTAATTTTATATGCTTAGAAGTATTTATCTAAAAATCGTATTAAAATCATAGTTTTTTAGTTCATAATTAATTAAATAATTATTTAACATCAAGTATATAAAAGTATTTTTCTTTATATTAGCTTTATAAACTAACAAAGCATGAATTTTTGTAATGTAATTTAAATTTAAAAAATAAGTAAAAAATATATTTGATTTTATTTGAATTAAAATATAATTAATATGTAATTTTATTTTTCCATACTTTTAAAAGATTTTGATAAAATATATTATAAATTTTAATAGCTGAAAAAATATGAAAAAAATCAGTATATATCAAAATTCATCCGAGTTGGCTATTATTGTAGTGTCTATTTTAGGCGCTGTTTCCTGAGTTCTATTATAAAATTTAGGATTGTGGCTGATTTTGTTAGAAACTATTAGGAGGCATATTACTTTATTGATTTTATTAGGGATAGCCTTACTATTACGATTCAGAATTAGCCTCCTAAATTTAGCTTTACTAATAATTATCATGCTAATTTGGGTACTGTCTATTCTAACTGTAGTTACTATGCTAAGAATCCTTTAAATTAGGGTTAGAACTGTTTTATTACCTTTGACCATGCTGACTTTACATGTTATAATACTGCTACTACGAAGGGCGGCCTCTTTGGCTAATGTCAGAGTTACTGCTTCTTTGTGGCTAGGGCTACTGTTATTGTCTCTAAGCAGATTACTAGGAATAGTTTTACTGTTTATTATTCATGGGCTATTGGTTGTTGTTATTGTTGTAATTTTTATTTAATAAACTGGAAGATTATTAAGGAGTTCTCGAGTAATTTATTTCTTAAGGTCTGTTCGCCAAATTATGGGAAACCCCTTATTATTGGTTCATTAAATGGGTATGGGTTTTGCTATTCTGTACTACATTTTATTATTATTACTATTACTATTAATGTTAATTGCCGGAATTTTATGGCTAAGATAAGTATTTTTACTTTTATTACTAGTACTGTTATTAATTCATTTATGGCTGACCGGCTGAAGACTGTGATTAGTAGGAATTAGGTCTCTGGGAGAAATTTTACTGGTTTTGTACAGGATATGGAGACCCTTACTAATATCTCGTTTAGGAATGAGCAGATTATTGAAGATTATCTTAGGAATTCATTTCTTAGGAATTTTTAGAGATATGTTACTATTAACCTGAGTATCTTTATAACTATTAATGTTAGCTATTTTATGAGGAACCTGAAAGAGGCCTTTGATTTTACATTTATTAAGCCTGTATTCTGCTTTGGCTTTAACCTTATGGCATTTATTACATCGGGTTCATTTTTTATTATTAAATATACTTTTAATTTCCTTGGATTTAGTTCTGAGGGTTACTTCTATGTTGAGAGAGCTATGTTTACTATTACTAATAGTGTTATTATTAATTTTATTGTTACTATTATTTCATGTAACTCTCATATTGTTAGTTTAATTACTATCTTTGCTAAATATGCTTTTACTTAAGTTGATTTTTTTCTTATTCTTGTCTATATTTTAACTAATTAAGTTAGTTCTATATTTCCTATGGACTCAAGTTTTATGGTCTTCTTAAATGTTGTTCTTACTATTATTTTCTATGAGTCATCTCCAGTTGATCCCATTAAATTTTTTGCTTCTATTTTAGGTAATATATATTTTTTTAAAATTATTATTATTTATTTTCCGAAGGTTTCTATTAAATTGACTGCAATTATTAATCAACTTTTTAATCATATCTATTAAGCTTTGACCTCTGGTGTTCCAAGTCATTGTTATACATTTTTGCCATTTCTTTCATTTAATTCTATTATTAGCTAGGATCTTCCTAATTGTGATGGGCCTTTGATCTAGTAGATCTTTAACTCTACTAAGCTTACTAAAAGCTCGGGTTCATCATTTCATAAATATACATCTGATAAATTTGCGAATCTTTTATGTTTTTGTACTCCTCCTATCTTATTTCTTCGCTTACTTCTATAGTTCTTTCTTTAAGAGATTAGTTTTTGTTCAATATAAGCTTTTTAATTCCTTAAAATTCATTAAAGATATTTCGTACTGACTTGAAATCATCTTTAATTAATTAATTTTTCTCCCTAAAAAAATAAATTAACAATAAAATTAGCAAGAAATTGAAAAAATTTTTAGAGTCTTTAAATTTTACCTAAAATAATTTTCATCTTCAGGGTTTAAAAAAGGGTTTTATCTTTTTTCATTGATTTTTCTCTCACTTTTTAGCTTACTAATAATAGTGTCGTATGATTTTTACAAGCTTTCTTTTTTAATGATATACATTTCATTAATGTCAATCTGGTTGCTAGGAGGGAAAGGCACTTAATAAGCAACTGCAGGTTTTTATTGTTATTGTTAGAAAAGTTATCCTTATTGGTTAGGAGGTTGTTGATACTACATTGGAGGAACAATTCCTTTGTTTCCCTAAATAAAGTGGTGGCTTTATCGATTTTATCCTTAGAAATATTTATCGTTTCCTTATTTTTAATAATGACCCCCTCTATTTAAATGGTGGCTCTAGCCTTGCTAATATTAATTATCATAAGGGTGAATTTGAGTCTTTTTTTAATAAGGTATCTACTGTTATTATCGCATTTAATTTTGATAAATTGGCTAATTTGAATCAAACTAACTTTCATTTTTGATACCTTAACTTTATTAATTACTTTAAGATCTCAGGTATCCAGAATTTTACTGAAATCTTTAATCTCGTTATTATTAATTATTGATCCCATTTTAATTTCCTATTTTTTACGGTAAATAATTTTGGTTTTATTAAGAATGTGTTTCTGAGGTTTAATAATGCTAGTTATACCCTACCTATTCAGATGGGATACCATTTATTTGACCACTATTTTATACCTAATTCTATTATTAATTAATTCCATTGTTATTATACCTATTTGATCCATAATTTTAATTGTTTGTATTATAATCATTATTATGTCCATTCTCATTACCTTAATACACCCCAGGAATATCATTCGTTGATTATTTATTATTAGACCTACTTTAAGATGGTCCATAATTTATATCTTGATGTGACATGTTTAATTATTTAAAAGGGAATTATTTGGTTTAATTAATAAACACTTGTTTTAATTTTATTTTTTTATTACTAAAAAATTTTTCTTTTATATGAATATATATTTTGTTTAATTTTTCAATATTGGGGGGCAATTTTTTATAAGCAAATTATATATACATAAAAGCAAACACACGCATAAATATATATTGTGTATATAAAATAAATATATGAATATTAGAAAAAAAAGTTTAGAAATAGATTATTGGAAAATTAAATTGATGTGGTTCGTATTAATTGAAAAACTAATTCTCCTTAATTTTAAATTAATTTCAGTAAAATTAATTATATTAAAAAGATAATAAATAACGCATAAAATTTAGTATGCAATATAATAGGATATTAATACTATATTCCTTTAATTTCTGAGGTATTAGTATACAAAAATATGAAAAAAAAAAATTAAAATTAAATTAATAAGGAATTTCATATTAAATTATTTCGGGTAAATACAATTCAATATATATCTTTTTTTTTTTCATTATTCTTAAAATGACTGAGTTATTTTCGATTCAAATTTAGGAACACCTGTCCAATCAAATTCCCCTCCTTTATCCATTAATTCTTCTAATCTTCCAACTTTTTGGGCTCTTTCAAATATGTCCATAGCTCTTTAATAATCTTGATAATTAAATGAGTATTTTTCTGCCATTTATCTGTATACTTCGTCAGTTGACTAGGCAAAATATGATTAAGCTACTCTGAAACCAATAAGTGGCAAAGCAATATATTTACTGCTAAAAATAATGAATCTAAAATCTGGGTATTTTTTAATTGGGTAAACAAATCTGAAAAACACTTGATCCATAAACAAAACCGAAGCGAAGGTTCCAAGGGTCCAATTAAATGTTGTATTTAAATAATTCATATGGGAATTTTATAATTCTTTTTAATCTTCAGGCGAAATAAACCTAAATATGTCATTATTTTCGTAGAAGAAGTTAAATAACTTACTGTGATTTTCACTTAATTATTCGTAATAAACTTATCTAAAATCGGAAAAATTTTAATTTACTGATTTATTTAAACTCATCTTGTACTATAAAATGTCAAAATAATTTTTGTTTTTCTTTTCTTTTATAATCTTATTAAATAAATAGAAATTTTTTATTTCACGCAATCAATTATTTAATCAACAATAACACTTTATTATAGAAATTATAATTAAAAATTAAGTTTAATTTCTAAATATTATTCTATCTTATCAAATCGCTCTATTTTTTACCTTAAATAAATTTATAATTTTGCAAATATCGATAAAATTACAAATTTTCAAAATAAAAATAAATATACTTAACAATGTAATTTTCTAAATAAATTTTACAAAAGTTCTAAAATTTGAAAAATTAAAAATTTATCTATATAAGTAATAATTAATTTGGTTCCTAGTAAAAAAGTAAATCAAAAAATAAATTAAAACATAAAAAGATTGATACCCTACAAGGAAAATGTTAATCAAAAAAGTATATTAAACAATATTACCAAGATGTATTTAATCAAAACATTACATATTTTGAGTAGCAATTAGAAAATTATTCTATTGATTATACTATAGATTTACTGCAAAATATGGTTAAATACAGCTAATTTGATGAAAAGCTATATATTAAACTTCTAGGTAGACAATTAAATTTATAAAATTATTTTTATACATATAAAAATAATTCTTATTAATTTCTAATGAATTAGAAAACCTACAGAAAAAATTAGCAGTAGACCCGTATAAAATGTTAAATAAAGACATATGTTTGTAATTAACTGACTGGTTCAGCGTAAATATAGAAAATTTAAAAGGAAATGAATTTTAAATAATGGAAGTAATTTATGGATTTATATAGAAACTATTTTATTTATTTACTTACTAAGAATTGGAGAGGATAGAAAAGAACTACTTTCATTTTTCTTAGTATTAAAATCTAAACTTTGTCCCATTTTTTGAATCCTTAATAGTTTATTAAAGATAAATGTTCAAGCATAATGGTAAAATAACTTATTAAAATATTTTTAATTAATTACCTTTTAAAATTTGTATTTAATATAATTATATTTACATTTTTAGCTATTCAATAGACTCAAGATATTTTAAAGGTTTAAGGAATTGAAATTCCAAATGATTAAATGTAAATAATAATTAATGGAATTGATCGTAAACTTACTATTAAATTTAAAAATACTAATTAAAGTTTAACAATTATTGGTTTGAAATAACATGATATTGAATCAGTTTTAAAAGCCAAAAAGGTACAGTAAATCACATTTATCGATTATTAGGTGTATTTTTAAACTTATTTAAATTTAGGTATTATTAGAAAATAAAAATGTTAAAAATATCATATTTGATATTCCATGTATTTCTTTAAATGAGTATGAATAAATTCAATAATAGTATGAAACTGAAAAAGAAAGAAAGCTATAAACTTTGGTCAGAATCGGCGGCGTGAAATAAACTTATGATATTTAAAGTTAAAAAGACCTGTACGCCAATAAATTTCTTTAATTTATAACTAAGGAAGATTTAGAGTTTTTCAATGATACAGTTTTAGAAAAAAATAAATAAGCATTTAGAACATCTGATACATAAAGAACTGTTTTTGTGCCTCATAATTTAATTGCAAAAGCTGAGTAAATAAATAAATAAACTATTTAATTTATAAATATAATCTCTGATTTTTAATTTAAAATTAGACCCATTTACTCACTTTTATATTATATCATTAAAACTGAGAATAAATCCCATACAAATGTTAATATTGTGTTGGGCTAGTAAAATAAAGAAAAAAATATAATAAAGTTAGCTCTTTAGTTTGACATGAAATAAGTTTAAAAAATATTTGAATAAGTTAGGTTAGAATCTCTTTAAAATTAACTAAATTGGGTACACTAAGTAGGAAATAGAGGGTGTATGTTTTGTAATGATGACATCGATAATAATGATGTAATTTTATTAATTTAAAAATAATAAACATTTTTTAAATATTATGAACAATATAACTCAATGAAATTAAAAATTAGGGACCTAATACTTCCGAAGAACTGTTAAAAAACCACAAAGAGTATAATATATAAAACACTGGATTTTTCGTTACTTCTATTTTAAATACAATGGCTTAAAATCCTTCAGATAAAAATTTTTTAGCTTATACTTATAAGGATAATACATATGATATAATTAATTCTATAATTGAACTTACGTAAGATTATGAATAAATGGTAGATTAAAATAATGAAAATATGAAGGAATTTTTATCAAAAGAAAAGAAGTTTGAATAAAAAAAAATAAAATAAGAATAATATTAAAACATGCTCCATTCAGAATTAAAGAGTAATTTATTGGATTAACTTGAAGTTGAAAATGATGATAAATTGATAGATGAAATTATAAGTGAAGGAAACCAAGATGAATTTGTAAATAAATTAGCCATATTTTCAGTCTTGTTGAAATAAAAATTGTAAAAAATTCATATATTCTATAAAATAATTAAGTTTATAACTATTTTTTCAATTTTAAATAATTTTAGAATTTAATTGCCTGGGTAATTAGTCGATAAAGAAAGTTTGTACCTAGAGCTATGTGATGAGTACTAAAAAATGATAAATGTTAAAAGTTTTACTAAAAAGGATATTGTCAAAGATTCAAACTGTTATTGTTCAAAATTACTTTATGAAATAAAATGATCAAATTAGTATATAAATTAAACTATATACTTTTATATTTAAATTTAAAGTATACTCGGAATTAATCAAATAAAATAAATTTTCAATTATGATCTAACTTAATCTAATATTTTCTTTTAAAATAATATTAATATGAATTCTATTAGTAAAATATAATTATTATAATTTAAATAAATAAGTAAGTCTAAAGGATTTTTTTAATAATATAATTACAATAGGGAAGAAAAGTAAATATCTTAATATTTGTTCCGTGTTAGTAAAACAGAAATACTATTAATATTAAATTGAAAAATAAAATAAAATATTATACAAATAAAATAAAATAAAAACAAAATAGTACACATTATAAATAAATAATAAATGATTAATAATTACCCTTTAAAAACAACTAAGGCTATAAACTTGAGTTAGATATTCGAATAATACATTAGTTCTTATTATGGGACACAGGCCTGGGTTCCTGTTAAAGACAGTTTTGAAAAGATGAATTAAATTAGATAAGAATTTGACTTATTTGCAAAAACCAATGTTTCTTTGGCCACTGACCCTTCTACTTGCGCTTAATTCGAAAAATTGATCATCAATTATTTGCAATACTGTTAAGTTATAGGTTCAAAATTCAGATTTGAGAGCTACCAACAAGGAAGTGTCGATGTGAAATTTCCCTGGTCTGATTCATTCAACCCTTAAAACTAATTTTTCCATAATTCGTAAATATTTTAAGAAATTAAAATAAAATAATTAAATATTATTAGTTCAATACTAAAATTTATAAACTTTTTCCTCATTTTCATCTAATTGATTTAGTTAATTGAATTATGAGCAATGTTGTATTTTATACAATTTGGCTATAGTTTACTATTCATGGGGATGCAATTTATCATCTTTGAATACTACTGATGATAAGAAAGAAGCCATAAAAAAATTCAGATACGGTATCTGGGCTTTGGACGACTTGAAAAATAAAATGAGACAAGTTGACCCAAAAATTAAAGATTCTTAAAAGGACTTTAGTTTAGAAAATATTTCTATTTTGGAAAACATGATGTTTGGTAAAAAATAATTAATATTTTTTAAATTCAAAAGTTCTTAACAAATTTATGTAAAAATTTTAAGGATTAATCTATGTCAATTTATACGAAAACTTGTATCCTTAAAGATAATAATTGGGAGGAGTTAAAAATGTAGTATAATTAGCAGGAGAGGCTGCAAAATTTTTCTCAATAGCAAAAGGTAATTCGTTAATTTTTAATTTTATTTATTTTTAATATAACTATAAATTTATAATCTAAGGCATGATTGACCAGATTAAAGCAAAAAATACTGGGTATCCTAAAGATTTAATCAACTCAATTAGCGCAAAATGTGAATATAATTTTGCTTATTATAACGCAATTACTGCTCAATAATTGGCTGTGCACCATGAAAGCTTAATATAAGATGAACCAAGAGGAAAGTAATAAAAAAATATTTTATTTTTTAAGATTTTGGTTAAATATTTTTATAAAAAAGTCATATGGGGTATGCTTTAAGTTATTTAAGAAAAGGTGATTAACTATTGAAAAAAATATTCAACGATAAAGCTCTAGTTTCTATTATGTCAAATGAATACTAAAATAGGTTAAAACATTTACATACTGAATTCCTTTAATAATTGCCTGCTGCAGAATAAAGAAATAATGAAATTTATAAACATGCTGTTAAAACTCCCGATCAACTTCCTGCTACCTAAATTACTTTCTAAAATTTGTAAAATTTAGGTGGATTATAGCCCCCTTAATTTGAAAACAAACTCTAAGGAACTGAAGGCTTTTAGGGTTTCTTAAACGAAGAATAAATTCATATTATGAATGACTGCAAATCCACTGCAGAAACTAGAATAATGGAACTTAATTAAGTAATTTATTAAAAATATCTAAATTTTTTTATATAAATGGAAAAAAAAATATGTTTGTTTTTTAAAAAATTAGGTTTTAACACAAATCACGGACACTAAAAACAGAGCCTATTTAGAGAATTATGTAAACGTCGTTTTGGATGCGGGGTAAGCTATTTAATAATCTAACTAAATTCCTCAGAATTTATAATAGAAATTGAACAGAGCTAGAGAAATAGGTGGTAAATAGAAATTTAACTAACAAGTTCAAAATTTAAAAGAACTTTCAGTCAACTGTGGAATGATGCTAAACAATTTAAGATAAAAAATAGATCAGGAAGCCCAATTTGATAATTAAATGAGACAATAATATGGAGCTTAATGGAACAGAACTCCTAGTAGCGACTTAAACAAAGATTACCTATAATAACTAAATAGTAAATATATTTTAATAAATAATGTTAATAATATATAAAATTAATATGAAAATTAGATAATTATTAAATTAATTATAATTTTAGATTATGATGGTAAATTCAAACAAGCTTAGTAAGCTGATAGTGATAATTTGGGAAAAGTTTCTTAAATGAGTAACGACTTGGAAATTGTAGATAAATCAAATCAAGAAATTATGAATATGCTTCCCAAAAACTCTGATTAACAATTTGCTGTTTAAAATTAAAATTAAATAAATGAACTCAGAAACTTAGATAACAATTTTAATTAATAGATTAATAGTATTAGATAATCTATTCAAAATTTGAGCAACTTAAATATCAACTATGCCTAGGAAGTCGCTTCTTGTATTTAGAAAAACGTCCCCAAAGACCAAATTTAGTAATAGGTTTTAAAACCTTTATTTGACGGTATTGAAGAAATCAATAAATAGGTAAAAAAATGCAATTTTTAATTTTATAAATTAATTATAATTATATAAAGTTTTTATTTTAATAAATTAATTTTGTTTATTAAGGTCTCTATGGTAAGTTCTATTATTGGAAATGTTTGCAACTTGGCCTAAGAATTAAACTCTAAAAGAGGCGGTTCAAATTAAGGAGGAAATGGAACTGATTAAGTATCCAATGCTTTGCATAATTTTGTTGATACCTACGAATTAATTTAAGGAGGTATAGATTTTTATGGCTAGTTATTGAATAGACTTTCCACATTGGAACATAATGTATAAGATTTCTTAATGGCTAGAGAAAACGAATCTCAAAACTAGTAATAGTTAATTGGTAGAAATAACTAATAATAACAATAGTTAAATGCCAATTAATTTGGAGCACAATAGTAGGGATTTGGAAACTTTTAAGTTCAATAAAATCCATTTTATAATCCTTAAAGTGGTCAATTCCCTGTTGGGTAAAGTACCTATGTACCTTAAAACTAAAATAATCAATAATAATAATAGTAATGGAATTAACCTCCCGGAGGAAGACCTTGGTGATTTTGCTAAACCTATCTTATTAAATTTATTTATATTGATACCAAAATTAATGATATTATAATATATCAAATAATTTTATCATATATGTTTTGTTTTTAAATTTTGTGGATCAAATTTTTCTTTAATTACATCAATATCTTTATTCAACATAATATTTTATAATTTATTTGAAAAAACTATCATATTTAATTAGATACTACAATTCTTTGAATATTATTCTAATCTAGAGTAATTTTTACAAAATTATATTAATTAAAAATTAAAATGTAAAAAATAAAAAAAACATTAGATATTATAAGAAAGAAACCACACTATTTAGGTGTGGGAGTATCTGTTATCCTAGGTGGTTATATTTTTTATAAGATTTTAAAACAAAGGATTAATAAATCAGAAAATGAGGAAGAAAATCATATCGAGGAAAACCAAGAAGATATATTATAAAAAGATGAATGGTATAACAATATTGACCCTTCATCACTATCC
Source organism: Pseudocohnilembus persalinus (assembly GCA_001447515.1). NCBI lineage: Eukaryota > Ciliophora > Oligohymenophorea > Philasterida > Pseudocohnilembidae > Pseudocohnilembus > Pseudocohnilembus persalinus. Next base: position 272,900 of record LDAU01000183.1, read on the forward strand.
AACCTCAATGATTTCACAACCCTCCATTACGACATCGATTATTTTATTGAGTTTAATAAAAAAAAATTGGCCGGAAAAATAAATTATACTTTTGAATCAAAAGCAAGCGACTTGAAAAAGATAATTTTAGATGTCAAATGCCTATTAATTTACGAAGTAACTAATGAATAAGATTAGGTTTTAAAATACCATATATAATCTAATCCCAAGTATAAAGAAGATCTAGGAGATTAACTTGTAATTACCTTGGATAAAACATACTAGCAAAGTGATTAATTCACAATACGGATATTTTTTGATACTTTTAACCCAGATAACAGACCAACAGCAATTAACTGGCTGAATCCTGAACAAACTATGGGTAATTAATTATTTTAACATTAGTGAGCTAAAATTTATTTGTTAATTATTTGTAACAAAATTCTAAGGTAAAAAATATCCTTTTTTATTTACATAATGTGAACCTATATTCGCAAGAACCTTATTTCCATGTCAAGATTCTCCTAGTGTAAAAGCAACTTTTAATGCTACTTTGAGAACAAATAATAAGATTAGCGCTTACTGTTCTGGGCAATTAACTTAAGTTTTTGATTCTGATTTTGAAAAAGTCTATCTATTTGAATAAACTATTCCTATACCTGCGTATTTATTCGCCCTACTAGCGGGAGATTTGAAACAGAATAAAATTGTATTATAAATTTAAAAAATTTCAATTTAATAAAATATTTAAAACTCATTAATTAAATAAAAATTTTTAAAATATTTATATAATTTTAAATTTTTTTTTTTATATAGTCAGAAAGGTGCTATGTCATAGCTGAACCTAGTTTTATTGATCAATGTTGTTCAGAACTAGATGAAATGGAAACTTAATTAAATGCAATTGAAGATTACTTAACACCGTATAAGTGGAAAGAATACAAAATAGCTATTCTTCCTCCTTCATTCCCATATGGTGGTATGTTAATTTTTAAAAAAATGTAAATAGTTATATTAACTAACTTTTTATAAAAGGTATGGAAAATCCTTTGCTAACATTTGCTTCTCCCACTATAATTGTCGGAGATAAATCTTAAACATAGGTAGTAATTCATGAAATGGTTCATTCATGGTAATATAATATAATATTGTTATATTAAAGTATTTTTAATATTTATTTGAAAAAAATAATAAAGGTCCGGCAATCTTGTAAGTTGTAAAAATTGGAGGAACTTCTTTTTAAATGAAGGCTTTACTGTTTTTATAGAATTAAAGGTAGTTGAAAAGTAAATTAAATATTTTAATAATTATTTAAATATCCATAATTATTTTATAATTTAATAAAAAGACTGTATGGAAAAGAAAAATACTAAATTTTGAACAATCAAAGGTATTAGGAATTAGTTAATGCAGTTAGAGGTTTCGGGTCAAAACATGAATATACCAAACTTTAGCCAAATTTAAAACATAACAACCCTGATGATGCATTTTCCTAAGTTCCATATGTTAAAGGTTGCTAATTTTTAATGTATTTAGAAAGGCAATTAGGTATAAATGGTGAACAAATTTTTCAAGAATTCTTGAAAAGATATTTTATACAATTTGAATAATAAAGTATTGACTATGAAGAGTTTATGATATTTTATAGGTATTTTAAAAATTATATGCTTTTTAATTTAAAAATAAAAATATATATAATTTTATTTAAAAATAGATCATTTTTGAAAGAAAGGTTAGATCAATAGTAATTTTAATAATATTTTGATACACTTAAATTATAAGAATGGCTTTATGAACCAGGACTACCAATAGAAACCAGTAGCTTTGAAAGTAGCAAATTAAATTAAATGAATGACTTATTAAATTAATTCATAAAAAACCCATTAATAATTATATAAGATCCCCTCAAATTCCATAATTTAGAAAATGATTTAAAACCTTTATTTTTGAATGGTATATAAATATTTTTTATATATAATTATTAAATTTAATTTTAAATATATTTATATTTAATAAAAAATAGGTATTTTGTAAAATAAATAAAAAATTAAATCATTCAATAATGTTATTTCTCAAATGGAGACATAATTATAAATGAATGCAAACTATTTACATAAATATGAGATAGGGGTTAAGTGGATGCTTTTAGCTATAAGTGCAAGCCATTAAAAGACTATTGAATAGGTGGAATAAATAGTAGGTTCGGTAGGAAGGATGAAATATTTAAGGCCTATATACAAGGCATTAATTTAAAATGGGTATAAAAATTTAGCGTAAAAAATATTTTAAAAAAACAAACTGTTTTATCATACTATAGCTGCTAAAATGATAGGAAAAGATATTTTATGATATTAATATAATAAAAAAATATTTTTATATATTTTATAATAAATACAATAATTATAATTATAATATATTTTATTTATATCGGTATAGATATTAAGCTAAAAAATAATATAAATATTTTAAAGTTATAAATTATATTAATAACATCTTATATATATTTTTTAATAATTATATAAATATTTTTGAAATTATTTAAATATTAGTCAGTATAATTATTCTAAATAAGATATTAGTTATTTAAATATAATTATAATCCATTCTATTTAGGGTCTTTCTTTTTTATCTGGGTGCACACACAATAGCATAATTAATTTTATGATTTATAAAACATGTTTTGAACCTGCCTAATCTATATTAAAATTGGATAATAAAATTTTATATTACAACTTTTGCAATTTTTTAACAATTATTTTATGATTCCATTTTTTACAATCCAATAAATTCTTTTAAAAAATTATTTCGCTTATAATTGCACCAAAACTAAATATATCGCTTTAGTGGTCTATAGAATATCCTTTTTCATCTGTAAACCTTTCCGGGCTAGCGAACTAATTAAAAAATATTAATATTTAAAAAATAAATTTTATTAATAAAATTCTATAAAAAATACAGGTAATGTGTATGCTGGAGAAATGTTTTGCTATTCATTTTAAGCCTTTTTTATAGAATCCAAAGATTAGGATTCACCAAAATCCGTAACTCTAATAAATAAATTATTTCCTAATAAAATATTGGAAGGTTTAAGGTCTAAATGATATATATTATTATCCTTCATAAATTTCAGGCTTAGAGCTAATTAAACCATAAAGAAAAGTCTGGTATGTAAAGTTATCAAGCTTTTATTATAACTGCAATACCTTTAGTTATTTATTTTAAATTTTTGAATGCATTGAAATATAAATAAATTACCTATCAAGCGAAGTTTATACCAATTCCATGTATAATTTATATTCTTAATCACCTTTGATATAATAATATTTATTTATAAAGGGACAACTATTTTTAATTTATGATAAAAACTCTATTTCCCTTTTAATTCTTGAATGTTCATTTAGTTTTGAAGGATCTTTATCTATTTTTAAAGCAAAATAAGAAGGTTAATTTGTATTTTATGAATTATCATCTTTTATAATCGGGGTCCTTAATTTTAAGCAAAGTAAATAAAGAATTAAATTTTAATTAAAATTTTGAAAATTTTAAATCAATCGCTTTATAAATTACCCTTGCACTCTATAAATTTTTGCAAACCCACCTTCACCTATTTCGTCTTATTTTTGTAATTTGAAGTCATCCCATTATTTTAATGTACTAATTCCTTTTTTAAATTTTTTTTATATTTATGTATTTATTAATAAAGTTATATTATAAAATATTATTTTTAGGTTATGATATTTTTAACTAAATAACTGTAATTTTTAAAATTACCTTCACCTTAATTAGATCCTTTAGGAATTTAAGTCATTTCTTTCAATTTTTTTAATTCTTCAGTAACATTACATATTAAAGATCGATTATTCTTCATATACCCAAGATATCTAATAATATTTTTCATTAATTCTGATGCCTCATGCGAAATTTCACGAAAATATAAAATACTTTTATCGTTAATATAATTTGAAATTTTCTTAAATTGGTCGTATTATTTTTAAGTTATTATATTTGAAAGGACCAAAATTCTAAGTAAATGAATATCAATAGCATAATATGTTGTCGAAAAAGCTAATCGAACTAATTTAAAAAATATATCATAATTAAATTTGGAGTTTTCTGTATTGTAAAAGTCTTGATTAAATGACAATTTAAAAAGTAATTATCCAGTAAAAGGGTCAACACTAAATTCCCCTAGCCTAAAAACTAATCTTAAGAAATACCTATATAATACGATTTAATTTAAAGAGATGTTTAATAAAAAATAAGTGTTTGCCATAAAAATTAATTTACCTTGCTAACAAACTTTTTGTAAATTTGTCTTCTATTATTAAAGGCTCCATGTTTCCATAGCAAAAATAACTTATATACTAAAATTAATTTTTTTTAATTTTTATTACAGAGGAAAGTGAGTAATTCTCAATTTACAATTATTATTTAAAAGAAATAGTAAAGTAATACTCCTATTTTAACTACATTTTTTCCTATAAATATTAATATTTATTGAAGTGTATAAAATTTTAAATATTAAAAAACTAAAATAAAACGTAAAAGTAGTATTATCAGATGATAAAGTTATATTATAATATTTTGCTGCTTTTTATTAATAAAATTTAATTCATAGTAATCACAAACTTATATCTAGTTTGAATTACTTTAAAATAATTATATTATATAAAAACTGTAGAGATTTATATTATTAGAATTTCAATATTTCGAATTTTAATTTAAACAAACTAAAAATGAAACTAAAATAAATACGAGTAATAAACGCTTTTTGCTAAAGATAATTATATTAAAAATTAAATTATATATATTAAAATATAATAATTCATTTTTGGGAAATTTTAATAAATATTTTATTACTTTTTCTTCATAACTTAAATCGAGATTATCATTTATTGATATATTTTGTATTTCATCGTTATGAAAACTATCTAAAAATCTTTACTTTAATTTTATTAGTATTTGCTAAAAGTTAGTTTCTTTTTATTTAATTTAATTTTTGCTAAAATTTTAAAATTACAGTAATCTTAAATTAAGCTCATGTATTTTTTCTAATACTTAATTGTAATTCAAATTATATAAATTATTTATTTAATTATTTGTTACACCATATTAAAGACAAAATTTCTTTAATTCAAGATATTATTCACTTTAAGATGTAGCACAATATTTTTTTATATAATCTACAACTTATAGATAAACTTAATCGTAAAACTATTCTAAAATTTATAAAGGAGAAGGTGATAAAAAAGATCGGTTAAATAAATTAGTTTATTAGATATTCTACTTAAAATTTTAAAGAAATTGTAAAGAAATTTTATAAAAATTTTCTTCGGTATTTTCATTTATTTAAAGATTATTTAGTTTTTGATTCATGTAGCTTATATTTAAATCTGAATAACTTAAAATTATACACTGTATTAAATCTCCAATTATTAAAAGATTTTGAATGTTATTTTTCAGTATCATTTATTAGTCATTTTCCTAATTTTAAACAATATTATAAATATAAATGTCATAAATTTTTTAATAAAAATAGAATAATTATAATTACTTTAAATATTGATACTTTTGCATTATTTAATTAAAAAATTATATTTTCCTTAGAATAGTCAATATAAACCAATTCAGACTTTAATTAGAATATAAATTGTTGGGATTAACAAATTTCTTATATTATTATTACTGACTTCATAAATTAATATATATATTTAAATGTAAGTTAAATATAAGAAAGTGCCTCTAAGTCTATATTATCCTAGTGAGATGAGAAAAAATTCAGAATTTATTCACAATCTTGATTTGTACTAGGATAACCTTAAGTTAATTTAATTCCGCTAAAAAAAATTATTGTTTTATAAATTTCATTTAAAAAATTTGAAATTAATACTTCAGGAAATTATCTTCCTACTATTCTAATTTTCTATTAATCTATTAAAAAATTTCATTGTAATCTTTCTCCATTTATTTTATTTATTATAAAAATATTTTGTTTTTTTTTATTTTAAATAAAAATTTCGAATAATTTTACTAAGATTAATATTTAATTATAAAACTCAAAAAATAGAAATTAATTGGGAATTATTATTATTCAATGAATTATAGTAATTAAATATACAAAAGGAAAATGAACAATAATGAATTAATTATATACATATAGATTTAATTTATCAATGAACTAAATACATTTTAAAATTTCAATAATCATTTGATTGGTTTTTAAAATTTTATCGGGGCAACTCTTTGATTAAAATCTTCATCTTCTTCATCATTATATTGGCAATTGTTGCTATTATTAATATTGTTGTTGTTTAACACTGAGTTGTTAGCTGTACTATAAGAAGTTTCTCCTTTAATTTGGTTATAAATATTTTTCCCACCCTATGATAAATATTTACTCAGGTCACCACCCGAACTATAATCGATATTTTCCTGTTAGAAAAGAAAAATCAGAACAAATTTAAATTTTATATAAAAATTTAAAATATAATTTATTACTTTAAGTTCATTATTATTATTTTTATTGATTGATGATATTTAGCTTTTTGATATAATTGGGCTTTTTGATACAAATGTTGATTTATTCGAGTAAGGAGAGTGGTTATTATAATGTTGTTATTAAGCATTCATATCAAATTCCTTCAAATGATTTTATTTGCCTGTATTTGCACTACAGTTCATATTATTGGTGCTTCCCAAGTAGTTGGTACCAGAACTCAACTTATTTTAATTTTAAAAGTTACTTTCTGTCTAATAATTTGACAGTCTATATTAATTTTCTAACATACCCCCATATTTTGAAGAGATTGTAGAAAGATTATTATTTGTCATTCCAAAAGAAGATTTAGGGCCAGATTTTTCATTCAATTATTAATTTAAATATTGAATTACTAATAAAAAAATCATTTAATTAATTCCTACATTTTTTTATAATTATGAATTTTTTTAAATTAAATTACTAGACTTATTTTGCTCGATCATTCTCATAGATTCCTCAATTTTTTATTTAAGATCTTTATTTTCACTTTCTAATTTTTAATTTGTCAAGCTTGTGGTATCTTTATTTCTTATGACTAAATTTAAATATATATAAAAAATAGAAAAAATTATAATTAGTTTATTTCAATTAATTTAGTCATTACCTTCATTATTTTCCTTTTAAAGTTTATCTATTTATTCCTAATAATTATTTATAGATTTTTCTTATTCAAGAGCCAGTTAATTTTTCATTTTAATTTTTTATTTAGATTTCTGAATTTCGGACTATAATTTTTCTATTATATCATTTCCTTTATTGATTTATTCAGAGCATAATTCAATCTTCTTTTCTAATTTATCAACTTACTTTTTGTATGAGTCTATGCTTTGTTACATTATTTCCTTAATAAATTAAATTTAAGAAAATTTAAATAATAATTTTGTTTTAATTTATAATTTACTTTTTGAGATTTAGAATTATTGACAAGTTCTTTATTATCTTAAATTTAAGATATTTTGTCTTTCAGTTGTTATTCTAAAGAAGATATTTGTACAGTTAGCTCAGTAATTTTTTTTTCTTGTCTAAACCTTATTTGTTCTTATTCCTTATTATCAATTCTAAGATTTTCAACTTCCTTATTTAATAATTATAACTCCCTTTCTTAAATTTTAATTTTATTTTTCATATCCCTTTCATTTACTTCTAAAGTCATTTTTGCTTCACTCAAATCGGAATTTTTTAGACTAAGCTAATTAACCTTGTAATTATTTAAAAAATTAATAAATTTTTATCAAAATAAATTGCTTTTAAATTATTATTTACTTTCTCTTAAAGATTTGTAATTTATGTTTCATATTTTTCTGTTATTTAATTAGTTTAAAATTATGTTTCTTTTTTTAATCCTTCCTCCCTTTTTAAGATTCCCTCTCTTAATTCACTTATTTTCTTTTATTCTTCGAGAGCAAGCTATTCTAAAATTCTTTCTTTTTCTTCTTGAAATTTTTATAATTAATTACTTAATTACTGCATTTAATTATTTTTATCATGTATTAACTCTTCTTATCTTTAAGTTTTGATCCTTAATTCTTAATTTTCATTTTTTTCTTTATTAAGTTTTTATGATAAAAATTTTTTCAAAAATTCATCTGTAGCTTTTCTGAAGTTCAAGCTTAAATGAATAAGAGATTTAAATTTATTAAACTCTAGAATATTTAAGTTGGCTTCTCCAGAATTTTTAATTTCTAAAACACTCTAAAAACTATAATTAAAAATATAATTTATTTTAATATAATTTTAATAATGTCTAGATTTATAATATTTTTACTGTAACTTATCTTCTTTATTACTTGTTGATAGAGTTAAGTCAATCAATTCAGTAATTTATTTAGGAAAAGTATGGAAATCAATTAACAAATTTTATTCATTTTTTAAGCTAATAAATTGTTGTTCTCCCAGATTTAAAATGTATAAGAATTACCTAAAATACATTATTTTTATTTTAAATATCAAGTATAATATATATTAAATATTATATTTGTAATATTAAAATAATAATTCTTACGGATTGCTTTCATCGGTAAGCTCTAAGTATAATCCTCCTGATTATCCTTTTTAAGGTAGCTAGATTTTAAAATTTAAAAAAGTTTACCATTCTTCCCTTTCAAATGATTTAATTTAAACTGGAATTTATCCGTCATATAGATCCTAACCGTCAGCTATAAAAAAAGATTTAAAAAAATTAATTATTTTTTAATTTAATATGTTTTAAAAATTATCTTATAAATTCTTTTCTTAGTTTACTATGAGCTGTTGAATCGAGGTTAATGTTAGGTCCTTAGTTATTAGAAATTATAGATAAATTATGTCTGTTGCTTTCATATTTTTACTTTTATTATGATTAATAATCATTCGAGGTATCATTTTAATCTTATGATCTCATTGGTGTTTACATAAATTCCATTTTTTTAAAGGTACTCATTTATTTAGTTGTAAAAAAAACTATATTTTTATTTTTGGAAATTTCTGTTTTTTATTTGAATATTTTTTAATTAATTGCATTTGAAAAAATTCAAAACTTGGTATTATATTAATAGAGTGTTTTTATTAATTTGATTATAATAAATTTAATATCTCATTTTTAACAATGTAAATATTTTAAAATCAAACATACTATGTCTTAACGACATTGCTTAAAATATTGTTTTAAATATCGTAAAAAAACAAATATATAATAAAATTCGTAAAAACTTAAATTATATTTAAATCTTTAATTTAATATATCATTATTTCAATTTTCTATCTATATAAAATTGATTTCGTTATATTATTAAATGCTAATTTACTCATTGAAATAGATATAAAAATTTTCTCAATTATGGGTATTTATTGAATTCAACAATATATTTTTTATAGTTTATTTAAATATAAGTAAATTAATTAATTCTTTTAATAAATGTAAAAAATAAAATTTTAATAATTGAACATATTCTCTTTATATTTTAGTTTAGAATATTGATTAATTAAAACCAAATCCAATTTATAAATAATAGAATTAAAAAAAACTTGAAATTATTGAGACATTATTTAAACATGGATGATCAAAATATAAATTATGAAAATAGAAAACTAAAAAATAAATAGTTTTTATCGTTTTTTGTTAATATTAAAAAGAAAAATTTTGAAAAAGACTATATAGAAAATTTTCCAATTAAATAAGAATTAATATTCTATCATGAAGAATTAAATTTATATGAAATCGATAATTAATAAGATTAGTTAAAGCTTAAACTTTTACAAGAAGTCAAATTTTTATGGAATCAAAAAAATAATATTACTCCATAAAATATAATGAATGTTCAAAAATCTTGCATAACTTTTATGATCTAAAACAATAAAAACTAAAACAAAACTAACTTATCCCCAATTTTATGGTTTATGCAAATATATGATTAATATTTATATAGATAATTAAATAAATATTCTTCTGTTAACGAAGTAGAAGCAAATAATGAGTAAATAAAAGTAAAATAAAATTTATTTAGCATTTTATAATCAGTAAACTTCGGATTTATCCCACTGTGCATTCTTTCATTACATTAAAATTATTAATTGAATTCTGATTCCAACATAGATTTTTTTTAAGAGTTTATTATTAGCTTAATAAGAATCAGATTATATTAAGTTAAATTAATAGGCTTTATTTACTTTAACAAAGTTTCATTAGAAGAAAATTAGTTTTATTTTTCAAATTAGGAAATTGTAGGTTTTGATGATATAACTTAAGATAGTATTATTTCAATTAGCAATATAAAATAATCATAATTGTATTATGGATTGGCTGATACGCTTTTATTTAATATAATTACTAATAGTGTTGACGTATAATACTTATAAAGTGAAGAAATTAGAATTTTAATTTATTATTAGGAAGTTGCGCTAATAAATATTACTAGTTGTTAAATTTAGTCCCTAAATACAGATTAGTTAGTTATTTTGTATAGCATATCAATGTAAACTATATATTTTTGATATGATTTTTCTTATTATTATTTTTTATAGTAAATTAGTAAATTCAATAGAAAATTTGATTGAAAAAAATTGGAATGATAAAAATTTCTCTGCCAAAATAGATGATTCTTATTGTTAATTAAAAAATATTATAAAAAATATATTTAGTATTTACTTTATTACCGAATGTGGATATGTTTAGGACCATAAATTCATCAATGAATTAAATTATAACGAAATATACAATAGATATCAAAATAAATAATTTTATCATAATCAATAATATAATTTAAATTTTAAAAATAAATAATTTATTGATATTAAAGGATTAGAATAAAAAGAGTGTGATTTTAAGGAATATTTAGAAAGTTACAATTAATTTAATATTTATAGAGGAAATTAAATTAACTTTTATTCGTTTATTTACAGATAATTCTAACAACCCCAATAAAATTTGTAGTAAGAACTTTAACTATTTTAAGTAAAATATCATTTTAAAAACTTTATTAAATATTGTTAATTAATTGTTAATTTTGTAGTTTCTCTAAAAAATTGTTCAAAAAAAAACTATTTTAAATTATAAAAAACTCTAAGCATTGATAGGGGAAATTTGCTTGTTTTATTTTTCATAACATAATAAGAAACCTTAAAACTATTCAATATTTAATTACTTAGTGGGTAATAATTTAATACTTTTTGAATATTAGAATTAAAATTAAAAACATATTTTAATTTTATTAGAAGATTTAATAAATGAGAAAAGCTTTTTAAAATAATTTGTGCATATTATTAGTATTCATTACAATTAAAAAAATTAAAAAAATGAAGCATATAATTTTTGGGATTTTTTTATAAAATTCAATATATCTTAAAAATTATAGATCGTTATGTATGCTTTTTCAGAAAATCTATATTATATAGAAAAATGTTTTGTGTAGGATTTTATTAAATATTGCATTTTTTCCGATTGCAAATATCAGCAAATTTTATAGTTTTATATAAATAATTGTACGAAAAAACTATTTGTCGTCAATATTGGTAATAATTTAAGCATAATAAAACAATATAATTTAAATTAATTTAATATAGGTTAAGATTAAATAAGTCAAACGGTATACCAACTTTTGAATATTTCTATAAATACACATCGACTACAAGATTTTGAATTTACTTCATTTTAATTTTAGAACTTAGCCTCTGATTTATAGATATTTATAAAAAGTTAAAAAATTCCGAAAAAGTTTGAAAAAAATACAAAATAATTAAAGAATTTAATTGAACTAGAAAAAATTCAACAAATACAAAATATTTTAATATTTTTAGCTAAGCTTAGTAAAGACTAAAACGATAAATATTAAAAATAATTAATGAATTTAATAAATGATAATGATTAAATTAAAGAATTTTTAATATATAAAATTGATGCTTTCTACCTCTTTAAAATATTAAAAATAGTCAGTAATTAGCTTGAACAAAGGTTGCTAGGAAAATAAATTATTGAGTTTTTAATTTAAGAAATACAAATATAAATTTTTAAGTTACCTTAATAAAATAATAAAGTTAGATAAGAAGACAATCTTAACATTAAATTATATAGATAGAAATAATAATTAATTTAAAATTTTAAATATATTCATAAATATTTCCAAGAATATTATTAAAAAAAGTAATTAAATGATATTCGCATTTAAAATGATAATAAAATATTTAAAAAAAGAAGCATAAAATAATAAAATTTTATAAAAATTTTTCTTTATATTTTATAACATATTGTTAAAGGATTTAATATTTATTCTGATTACTAAATGCAGATTAAATATATAAAGTTTAATTAAAAGATAAAAGATGAATATGTATATATAAATATATTTATTTACTTTACTTTACTTTAATTTAAATTAACTTATAGTAATTTTATAAATTGTATAGGTTTTCGATTTAACAGAAAAATTTAATGATAAATAATTATATTTTTGTATCTATGGTGAATCTGATGAATAAATAGAATATAATATAAAAATGAATTTTAAAGAATTTTATTAATAAAATGATGAATTGATTAACACGATTTTGCAAATAATTTTAAATATCATTGAAACTATAAACAAATATGAAAGGTATTTCTTCATTATTTATTATTTAGTAAACATAAATTATAATCAGATTTTAATATTTCATAAATATTTAGCTTGCAAACAATAGATGTATTGTTATTCTATTTGAAAACAATTAGTATAATTAGTGGCTGTTAGTATTTTAGAAAAAATTCAAGATAAAATTAATAAATTTAATATACATTTGACTCACTTTTCCAAGGAGACTCGTATTTTATAAAAAAAATTACCCAAGTTTTATAAAAAATAAAAATAAATGAGTCATAGTAATAATTATTGTTCGAAATACTTATAAATATAGGAACGAAAAATTAGTATTACAATATTTATAATAGTCAAGAAAAATATTAAGATTATCAATTAATTAATCCTAAATTTGGTGATTCCTAATGTTGCTAAAACTGTTAAATATTTTATCCTCAATTTTTAATGCTTGGTTTAGAACTAATATATTAAGGAATTAAAATAAAAGATAGCGTTTTTATAAATTATTTGAATATATTTTAATTCCTGATAAAATAGTCATCAAATAACTTATATTTGTGTTAAAGATATTTTGAGCATGAGAAAGCTATATTATATTTAAGAGTAATTGAATATTCGGGTAATAAATTATTTTTAAATTTAATCAAAGTTATCTTAAGTTATCTGTAAAATAAATTACATTATTTATCTATATAAATTTAGAAATTAAAGTAAAGTTTCAAGATATAATAGAAATATTAATGGAAAATTTGTCAGTCTAAAAACTGGGAGATATATTGAGAATTATGAAATTTAGAGAGAACTTATAAATTTATAAATAAAAATATTCTTTTATAAAAGAGAATGAAAAAAAGTTTTTAAATCATTTGATATTTTATGAAAATATTGATATGACTTTATCTTTTTTCAAAAAATTATGTTAAAAATTACAAATGGGTAAATATGTTACTGAAGAATATAATAGGCAGCACATATGTTTTAATGGAGAGTACTCTTCGTTTCTCAATATAAAAAGTTATAAAAATTTCCCTTATGAGCAGTTTTGCTTTATCTTCACTTTGAAAATTGATCAATTACCAAATGAATATTTGAAGCGCCAAAATAAAATATCAATATTAAAACTTGTTAGCGAAAGAGGAGAAAAATCTCATATTCTAGAATTTTACATATAAGAATGTAATGGAATAAAAAATAATCAATCCAAAGAATAATAAATGTCTACCTTTGTGATAAAATATTCGAATCCTTACAAAAAAAAAGAAGCTTATGATTATTTGAAGTTTCATATAGTACCCAATGACTGGAATTTTTTTTCTATTATTTATATGAAAAAACACCCTAATCATTCTTAAAGCCACACTTAAAATGGAAGGGTATTTAATCGAACATTATTTTTAAATTATATTAATAAAAATGCCATTATATATATTAATATTTTTACTTCAGTTTTTTATCTCAGTAAATAGTGACTACAAAGCAGGGAAATTGGATTTTAGTGAGTATATGAATAATTTCTCAAAAATTGATTATATTTAGATCTCTGATCCTAATCCCAAATATTCTTTATAGGGGTGCTTAAGTTCATTTTTAATAATAAAAGAGAAAATAGATTTGGATAAATTCAAGGTACTATTTAAAATTACTTAAAATATATCTATAAATTAGTAATACAAACAATATATCATTAAAAAAAACTATATAAAATTTACCAAAAATGCTATAAATATTTTAATATTTACTTAAATTTATTAAAATATAATATAAAATTTTAAAATACAATAAAATTTATATACTAATAAAATATATCAATAATATTATTTTTATATTTAATTTTTTTTAGGCAATTTATAATTACTATTTGATGGGATTGCTAAATAGGCTATAAATGATTTTTAGCTATAGATATTAAATAAATATACAAAATTTAAGTATGGCAAAAATATCAATGAGTGATTTTGATAATGCCTTGGAATAGTTTAAGCATAAATAAGAATACAATATATTTGACAAGTTTTTAGATAGGCAATAGGAGTTTATTAATCATACAATCGAACTTGATGGTGGGTAATATTTAGAGTATACAAATTTTCCACAAATTATGATGTAAATTGGAAACATAGATATATTTTTATTCATTATAGAAGACATGAAATCTTTTTATATTAAAATTGAAAATGAAAATAAAATATTAAAATAAACAGCTGAGTAACTTGCTCTGAATCTAAACTAAAATTACTTGGTTGATGAAAAAAAATTTAGGGATCTAATTATTAAGTAAATAGCTAACTGTTTTTAAATTTTGGGTTTGATATGTAAGCAAAGTAAATTAGAAAAGAGTAATATGAAAAAATTGTGGCGAAAATATTTAGAAGATTTAGATCAAGATAAATTTTAATAAAAAAGCGAAAAAACAAGTATAGATAACTATTATTCCTATATTATATAACTAGTTGATAGTACATAAGCTTATACTAAAGATATAAAGAACTTTTTAAATAATAAATTTGGATTTCTCATTATTTCTTACTACGCCAAAAAAGTAAATCATTATTACTAATATATATATATAATTATTATTACTCATTATAATGTGTGTAATAATACATTTTGACATGAATTAATAATAAAAAATATAATATGCTATATTCATAATAACACAAAATGTGAAAATCATCTTTAATACAAAAAAAAAATCGAAATTTTTTAATATTTTTGAATTTACATAATAAGTAGTGCTAAGAAATATTTTTAATTAAATCATTACTTTTATAAAAATATAATTCATTTTTTTAAATTATTTATAAAATTTACTGAAAATAAAAAGTAATTAATTAACCGATATGTTATATATAATATTTTAAATAAAAACTAAACATTATCATATTATTTATTTTTACTATTTATACGGCATAACCTAACCTATATATATATATTTGCTTATATTATATTTAAATTTTCATATGAATTTTAACTATGTTAATGTTATGAAATAGTTACTGAATGAGATATCAATTAAGACATGGGGAGTTTAAGAGGTATTTGAATCTTTACTTTGTTTAAGTGAATCTGTTATTCCTTGGAAAGAAAAGGAACATTTTTTAAATTAAGAAACCCATAAAGCAAACCTTTTAGAAAATTTAGATTATTAAATAAAATAAAAACATACAAATTTTAATAATATATTTTAATAAGAGGAAGAATCTTAGTAAAAAGTATGGTTTTTTTCTTTTTGTACTATTATATGTAATTTTAAAATATGGCAAAATGTAAATACTTAGCTCTAGGAAAAAATTCTTTAAAAAATTAACTTTTATTTTTAAAACCACAAGTTCTTGTTAGAAAATTTCTTAAATAAAAAAATTGTTCATATATTTTTTGACTTTATTTATAATTATTATTAAAGTTAATAGCAAGAAAAAATTCAATAAAATAATGAGGCTTCTTAAAGTGTATACAATTCAAAAGCTTCTTATGTTGAAATTTTCGACTAAAAAAAAAAAAAATCTGTTATTTTAGATAAAAGAATTATTTAAATTTTATTAAATATAATTAAACACCTTATAATAGCGTCGTCTGAATTTGATTAATTGTACATATTTCATTTTCATTTCTCACTACTTTTAACAAATTATATCAAATTACTGGATGAACATTCTGATGTAAAATTTAATTAAATACATTTTTATGAAATTTTTTATTTAAATAATTTTATTTATCTTTGTCAATTTGAGAACATTTATAAAATAAAAATAAGTCTTATAGATAGTTTTTATATTTTAAATTTTAGTAATAAGGATAAAATTTATTAAAATTATAAATTAAGTTTTCATATTTAAAATCTGAAAACTTAATTCATTAAAATATATTTTATAAGCGCATTTTATCAAAAATTATTGAAAAATAAGCTTATTATATTTATTATTTTAGTATCATTATTTATAATTTTCGTTTTAGTTTAAAGTTCAACAGAAGTTATAAATATTTTACGATTATTTACGAATGATTGAAGAAATTCTTTAAAAAATTTAAAAAAAAACTAAAAAAGAAACATTTATCGATTTAATTTTAGTATAAGTTAAGGAGAGACTCATATTTGTTATTTTTTATACTTAAAGCAAAATTTTAGCATAAATATTTTATTAACAAGAATTAAAGATTAATGAAAATAACCAATTAAGTATTAACTGTATTCATGTTATGTCTAAAATTTTTATATTTATTTATGATAGTTTATTTAATGAAAATAATGAAACTATTTTAAATGAAAAGCATCAAGAGTTTATGTATGTCACATTTAAATAAATCTTAAAGGTTAACGTAAAATTTACTAACAAACCAACAATTGATGTAAGTAATTTTAAATTTATTAAATAAAATTATATGATTAAAATTTTAAAAATTATAGGTTTTGGCAATTTTTATATAATAATTGTGTCATAAAAGCCCGAAAGGATTTTTTTCATTGAAAAATCTGTATTTAATATTTTTTAATAAACTTTTCTCAGTTTTAAATGATGATTAAAGATTTACGTTTTTAAATTAACTATATAATAAATAATTAAGTTTTGTAAATGAAGAATCAAAAATATAATTTTTGGAAAACTAAAGACAAATTGACTAAATGCTTCTATTTTTCTAAGAATTACTAAAAAAATAGTTGTCTAAAATTATTTTAGATTTATTGAAAAAAATGCTAATATAAATTTTATCATATTTAAATTCTAAATAGAGTAATAACATTTCACATTAATACTATTAATATTATTAAATTTTATGTTAAATAAATTTAATAATAGATCTTCATTTTTAAGGTACAGAATTTGCATATTTTTTCAAAAGTCTCTTTATGGCTTAAAGTTATCCTATAGTAAAAAAAAATAATTTTTATATTTATTATTATTTAATATAAATTAAATAATGAATAGATTCAGAACATGTTATTAAATGTCTTATATTAAATTATCGAATGTGAATTGTCCAAATCTTCATAAAATTATTCACAATAAAAAAAATTATCAAGATAGAATTCTAAATCTGGAAATATGGATTCAAACAAAAAATAAAAAATAAGTATAGAGGAAATTTACATAAATGAAGATAAAGATCTCTAATAAAATAGTTAAAGAAGAAATTTAGAAAGGAAAATATCGGATATAATATACTTAGTAGAAGATATTATCTTACTTAAAAAATTTATCAAGAATTAGGATAACTTGGATGAAATACTAAAAATTTTTAGTTCTGCTGGAGCTGTAAATATAATATCATATTAAAAAATATACTAAATTTTATTGTAATAATTGCATTATAAATTAATTTTTTAAAATTAATATTAGTATGGATATTAAATAAAACCTGACATTTCTATTTAATAAAAAATAAACTTGGAAAAGCACTAACCTTGGATAGATAATGTTTTATTTTCTGATAAAAATGGGAAACTGTTGCAAAAAAATATAAATGAAAAAGGAATATACATGTTTCCTAAAATTTTTAATTCTATAACTTAGAAAAATGGAGGTCCTTTTCGTTCGATAATAGATACGTTGTTTAATCTGCTGGATATTTATATTGATCCTGAAAATTGCTATAAAATACTAGAAAAACTATACATATTTATTAGAGATATGCCCAAAAATGACAATAAGTTTAATAAAGAATTTAATCATATTAGATCATTTATAGATTATTAAAATGATAATTCTAAATTTTTAATTAAAGAGAATAAAAATGTCTATATATTTTGCAAATTAATAAGGTTTATAAAAAATAATTATCCATAATTTTTAAAATTAAATATTAAAGAAAGATAAATAAAAATTGATTTAAATTAAGAAAATTTAAAGGAATCATTTAATTACTTAGAGGAAGAAAATGAGGAAATAATTAATTCTTAGCCATAATTTCAAAATAAAAGTTAATTATCTGCAATATCAGAATAAAGTGACACATAAGAAAAGAGTCAAATTTAATTAGAGAGTTAAAATAAATCCTAATTGTTAAATCAATTAGCAGGAAATGAAGAAAACCAATAATAATAAACATCAAGTTAATAAACATTACACTAACATTAGTATTTCATATTAGAAGCAAATATTATGATTTTATTAACAAACCTTATAAAAAAATATGATTTTTTAGATAATATAAAGCGTGTTTTTGAGTAGAATTTTATTTTTAAAATCACATAATAAAATTTCACATAAGAATAAATACTTAAAAATTAAGCTAATAAAGATAAAAAAAGGTAATTCGTATAAATTATACTAAAATAAAAAACTATACTACAAAAAAATTTAATTTAAAATATATATATTAGATTTTATTTATATTCTATAAATTAATAACTAAGAAATTTTCTATAATTTTTTTTTTTAATAAAAATAGGTTATGGGATAATTAAAGAGAATCTAATTTAGATAAAAAAATAAAAAGTATTGTGGAATAATATTTATAAAAAGTTAATGATGAATTATTAAAAGACAAGAATTAGTTAAATAATTAAAATAAGTTAATATAAACTCCAACTAAAAATTCAACCTAATTATAAAGACGGGGTTCTTAATCATATGAAAATTACTTTTTAGAAGTAATTAAAAAGATTCATGTTGATCAGTAATGGAGTGATGCCATATTATTCAACTAAGAAAAATACTAAGAGTAATTACAATGTTTACAAAAATTGACTATGGTTTAATACTTAAAATAATAAAATAATCCTGGTGAGGAAATATTAAAGTTTTATTCATAATTAAAACATAAAAACTATAATATGATAAACTATGTAAAATATTAAAATTATATATAAAAATAAATATTTAATTTTTAATTTTGTATAGGTAAATAAAGTTAATAAATTAATCTTGTACTATCTAGAAGCTACACATGAAAATATTTTTAATGATCCAAAAATCAGTAATCTTATGTATTTGAATAAGAAATAAATAAATGATATTAAGCTGAAACTAAGAAAAAAACGAGAAAATCTTTTACAATAACATTTTTAATTAGAAAAATGTAATTTATAAAATTAAATAGTTTGAAAAATAATATTTTTGAAAATTTTGCACAATTTTTAATTTAATTACCTATATATCTATATTTTATTTGAATAAATTAATTTTTTTTAACTTATAGAGTAGGAAAAAAATTAGTAATTTTAGAAAGATGCGTTAAAAAAAAAATGGTAGGCTTTGCAAAAAGAATTAAGTTCAGAAAAGGGGATTTGGTCTGTGGCCAAAAAAAATGCAGTATATAAATTTTCTAAAATAAGTTCTGATATGAATTTAAGAAGTTTCATAAAAATAGTAGACTAAGATCCAAATTTATATAAAAGTTGTGATGAGTATAATAGGGATTTTTTAGAATAAGTAGAATAATAAAAAATGCCTGCTTAAGAAAAAAATTTTGAAAGTTATTCCAATACATCCAATGAATCAAACGATTTTTTAGATTAACAATATAATAAAATCCCATCATTGTCAGAAAATTAAAATAACAATAATAAAAAAAATGATAATAACTTTAAAGAAGTAAACAAATTGCCTGTAATAATAGAAAGACAAAACTCCGAAATGATAAGTCCAAACATCAAAAGTTTTAATATTTATTAAGAAACAGATTAAAAATAATTTGTTTAAATATAATAAAATAAAGACAAAACAGAAGGATATTAAAATGAATTCTACAATGAAAATTAAATAGAGAACGTAATGAGCAGTCATACTTTTAGATCTAATAAGATAAAGTATAAAAATGTAGAAGAAAAATTAGAAAAAAAGAAAAAAAAACTTTAAATGGTATATCAAAGATTAGTTGAGGAAAATTAAAATAATGTTATAAAATCGAGGTATATTCTAAAAGAAAGAGGGTTTAGTAAAGAGGAAATTGACAAATATTTTGATTTTGAAAATACTTCTTTAGAATTACTTTTAAAAAAAAAATAAAACAGAAAAAATATTATATAAAATAACCAAGTTTTTATTTCGTAATTGCACAAATTAGGGTAAATTTACATGATTTTTTCAGTGAATATAAATATATTTGAGAAAAATAAATATATGCATTTATGTTGAAAATTTATATATTATTTTTTTTTTTATAATCTATACTTTTATATTAGAGATTCAAAATATTTTAATTTTGACGATGTATAGTAAGATTCTAGGAAATATTCTGGGTGTAGCTTATTTTAGTCTTAAGGGATGTTTTCAGAAATATAAGACAGCCATATTTCTAGGATAAATATTTAAAATAATGATTAAAAATTCAGAAATCAAAAGTCTATAAATTTAAGGTAAAGCAGAATTTTATTTTAATAAAGTTAGGTATTAATTAACAAAGGATATGAAAAATAAGAAGAAGATAATACTTATATGGTTCATCAAAATGAAATAAATAAAGCTATCGGTTAAATTATGGAATATTAGACCAGTTATAATTAGGATATTGAAACATTTAATTAAACAAAATAAATTATGACTAAAGTAAAAAAATAAGAAGTTTAAATAAAAAAACAAAAGTCAAAATAACAGGAAATAAAAAGCGAAGATCAGTAAAATAAAAAATAATAAAAAAATACATAAACCATATTTCCAGCTGAGTATATTACTCTTAGCGAGGCATTTTTTGGAACATTTAGCTTTGAAAATGACCATTTAGTATATATTTCAAATGGGAAAATAAGGGATAAAAATGAACAAATTAATTTTGCCTTTGGTGTTTAAAATATTAAAACTAAAAAAAAAAAAAAACATTTTTTTTTCAACCAAATAAAAAGTGTACAGGCTAGAAGATTTAATTTCTAAGAAATAGCCATAGAAATTTTCACAACTTCTGGAAAAACCTATTTTTTTAATTTTAATACTGAAGAAACTAGGAAATAAATTTTTAGTCTTTTTACCAAATACAGTGAAAAATATAATGTAGAGCTAATTGAAGATAGGAAATTAAGCTTGGAAAATAAAAAAATTACTTAAAAGTATATTTTAAATATAAATTTATTCTAAAATTTTTAAATAATTCTATTTAAGCCTGAAACTTACCAATAATATTTATTTTATATTTAGACACAGTTATTCCACTTTATCAAATATTAAAAACAATAATTTTTAAAAAATGTATATTTTTGTTCAATTTTTCATTAAAAGAGTTTTATTAGAATAAAAATAATTTATTTTTGAATAAATTTATAGTTCTAAGTTTAAATATATATATATACTATTATATACTAATCAGATTACATTACTTAAAATTAATTATATTTTTTAAGATGGGTGAACGGAGAAATAACAAACTTTGAATATTTAATGCATTTAAATAGTTATTCGGGAAGAACATTTAATGATACGGCTTAGTATTACATATTTCCATGGATTTTATCAAATTATAAAGATAGTGAAATTGATTTATAAAAACCAAATAACTATAGAGACCTTTCTTTGCCAATGGGTGCTATTAATGAAAAAAAATATAAGGAAGCAGAATCTAAAATGCTCGACAGAGGGGAAGGCCTATCTGGAGAACCATAACATTTATATGGTTCTCATTATTCAACAGCAGGCCATATATGCCATTATTTAATTAGGTATAATTTTAAAATTAAAAAATAATAAATTTAAGATAAATATATTATCTAGAGCATATAAATGGAATCGATAATTATAATTATTATTTTTTATTTACTGAAATATTTATATAATAAGGCTAGAACCATTTACCTAGCTACACATAGAATTGTAAGGAGGAAGATTTGATCCAGCTGATAGACTATTTTTTTCCATTGAAGAGAGTTGGGAAAGTATTTAAAGGAGTTAATAAGATGTTAGAGAACTAATTCCCGAATTTTTTTATCTTCCTGATTTTTTATTAAACAAATCAAATTTCAATTTTGGGGAAAGATCGGATGGAAAAAAAGTCAATCATGTCGAACTCCCAAAATGGGCTGATAATAATCCTTATAAATTTGTAATGATGCACAGGGAAGCATTAGAATCTGATTACGTTTCCGCAAATCTGTAACACTGGATTGATTTAATATGGGGTTGTAATTAATAAAGCTTATAGGCAAAAAATTTATTTTATTATTTAACTTATGAAGAAAACTTTAGAGAAGAGGTAATTTTAATATAACACTTAATGATATTAATATTATAAATTAAACAAAGATAAAATAAAAGAAAGATTTAGGAGAGGAAAATTTAGAAGGACTTATTTGCTAAATTATGAACTTTGGTTAAAATCCGACAAAATTATTTTAGAATAATGTAGGTCACCCTTCAAAAAAATATAAAATATAAAAAATGCTTACGACGTAAGGGGATGATTCATTTAAAATTACTGAGGTAATTTACTCATCATTTTAAATTAATATCATTTATAATTTTATAAACAGACAAAGTCTAGGATTAAGTATGAAAAGAGAAAAGTTAAGTTTTTTATTTAAATTAAATCCTACCTATTTTACTTTTATCTTAAAATAGAAGATAATTTAAAAATAGCCACTTAGGAAATATGCCGACAAAAACCTAAAAAAAAGGGATTTTTAGGAATTAAAAATGTAAATTAATATGTTTTTATTAAATAAAAATTTCTATTTTATATATAAATTTATTTCTAAGGATGAAATTATATCTAGAGAAATAGATATTTTATCAAATATATACAATTAAAATTAAAATTTCGCATTTTATGACGAAACTTTATTTGCTGTTTGTGGATATAGTGATTTTACATTTAGTATTTTTTAAGTAAAAGCAAATATAGAGCAAGTGGAAACAATAAGTTTTCATTCTAATATAGTAACTCATATAAAAATATCATAAAAAAATGATTTAATAATGTGTGCATCTAAAGACTTAAGGATTTCTATATGGAAATTTTATTATAAAGATAAAAAAATCATGTTGATAAAGGACTAAAGTACTAATCAATAAGCAGGTCCAATTTTAATATATGGACATACTGAAGAAATAACAGCTATTTAAATTTGTGAAAGCCTTGGGATTATTATTTCGGCATAACTAGTAAAAATAAATTTATAATTTAGCATAAAATTTATATTATTTTTAAATATTTTCCTAAATGTATATTAAAAGAAATAATTGGAGCTATTTAAAATTTATTTATTAAAAGGGTGGTATATTATTTATTCATACATTTACAGGAAGATTTATAAGAAAAATATGTGTAAAAGAATAAATATAAAGAAAATACCTGAAATAGAAGTAAAATTATTTAGGATAAGTTTATATTAAAAATATAGAAATCTCCCCTGATGGTTTGATTTTATTAATTACTAATACAAATCTACTAATGATTACAAGGTATAAAAAATAATAGATTATTAACATTTATTTTGTTATTAGATGATATCATAATAAAAATAATTTTAGTATAAACTGTACAAATGATATAAAATTTAGTCGTACTGACGAAGTAAATGAGGAAAGAGTATATCCATATATACATAATTTATTATTATGCGATTTTTTGGAAAATGAAAATGTAGAAATAAATTAAATATAGTTTTTTTAAAGAGTCAATATTGTAATTAATAATATTCAATTTTATTATTATTTTATAATATCTTAAATGGTAATAAAATTATGCAAAATATTTAGGTATATTCAGCTGATAAATAAATAAAGATTCTACATAATATATACGAATTTTTTTAAAAAAATACAACATTAGTTTCATACAAGGATATTTTGAAAAACTAAGTAAAAATGAATGATAAATAAAGTTTTTCATAATAAAAAGATTATCAAATATAAAAATTATCTTAAGAAATAGACTTAGGCAACAAAAATGTGGGAAAGATTATTTATTATAACTTAAGTAATAAAAGTATAATTTATTTCATAAGGTATAATTATTATTATTTTCTAATAAATAGAATTTAAAGAATCCAAAGCAAACCTTATTATCTACGAATTGAATTACTTAATTAATAAAATGAGTAAAGATAAACTAGAAAGTAGAGAATATGAATTCCATACAACTGAATTAATATACAATAAATAAATTTGAGTAAGTTTAAATGATGGTTAATATAAATTATATAAATATGATTAGAAAAAGGAATTATAAAATTTAATTAAAAACTTTAATTTTTTAAATAAATAATCATTCTATTCTTTTTAATTAGTATATTTTTAAATAATGATGAAGTAATTCATCAAATAATTACAATATTTAGTTTTAATTAATTTTTTTTACTGATATATCGGTTGATATATACTATTTGAAATTTATTAGATCAAATGTTATAAAGAATATTTATTATTTTATATAAAAAAAATAAAAAATAACATATTTTATCTTATGAAGTTATTTATTTATATATTAATTTTTATTTTTTTATTTAAATATAATTAAATTGTAACCCATAATAAAAATAATAAACACAATATTAATTAAATATTTTTGTAGTATTTTTATTTTGCAAGCAGTACAAAAAAGGATATTTTCAAACCAATAATATATTCTTCCTAAGTATTTCAAAATCATTATGTATCTTACCTAGGTTGTTGTCTCTCAATAGAAATTTCCCTTAAAAAGTACATTACATTATTTTTATTATTTTAAAATTACCAAAAAGTTCAATTATAAATTTTTATTATTATTTTTCTTTATAAATATCTTGAATATGGATTTATAATAATAATTTTAAATTACAAAATTTTTAGTTTATTTTATTTTAAAATTTGATTTACTGTATATATACATATATTTAAGTAAAAATTATATATAAAATAGACATATTAAATTGTGATTATTATATTGATTATTTATAAAAATATAATATAGTAAATGATCGCTTTAATTAAATATTAAATTGAATTATGTTTAAATAATCACTTATAATATTATAATTTATCAATATTATTCTTAATTTTCTATTTTAATTTGGCTTACATTAAATGTTGGCTTAACCCAATGAACAGGTTTAGATTCATACTAACCTGGAGACACATTGTAGCTTTATTTATTATATATTGCATCCATTTTTTAAGAGCTTGATATAAATGGTTTATTTATAGGTTAATTGTGAGGGTATAACCTTTGGTACTATTTTAAAGGTAAAAGTTTTGTATGATTCTAGCTATAAAATTCCAAATAGTTTTAATTGTTATTTTCCATTTATATCTAATCATTATTTTAAAATTTGCATTCTTTTATGTCTTTTGAATTAGATTCTCCTTTTTATATATTTTAATCATAGAATTAAATTTACGAATATTGATAAGTATTTTGGGAGTTCTTTTCATTGAAATTTTATTAGGTATCGTTTTCTCGTATTTGATTATTATCGTAGTGTGGAAATCTACTTTCTTCTGTTTAAAAAGCTGGAATTATGACATTTATTTTCTTTAATTTTTCCTAGTATGCAATTTTTTTTTATATTTTTGTATTTATGTCATAGTGATTTAATTCATATTTATATAAGTCGGGCTTTTAAAAATCAGAAAATTTAAACGCTTCTCTACATGTTTAGGACTTAAAATTATATTGTTCTATTTAAAATTTTTTATCACTGCTTTATTAAATATTATATCTACCTGGTCCAGGTTGAAAAATATTATCTTTTTATTTAACTTTAAATCTTGCCTCATTTGATCCAAACTTCCCTGTCTTTTAATTTTAAATTTTTTTCTATAATTTATAAAACATATTTTGTGTATCTTAATATTCCCCAGGTGCAGGATTAATCATTTAATTTTTATTTTAATTTAAATTATTTCTATCAGACTTTGTATTGAATGGTGACTAATTAGATCTAGCTCTTGGCCTAAAATTTTCGGTTTATATTTTGTAAGTGGTTGGGCCAACATAATTTTCTAATTTATTCTAAGGGATTCTATCTGTACTGGATCCAAAAAATTCGTATCCTTATTTACATGATTATTTATTTTAAAAATTTAAGCAATCCTCTAATAATTTAAAAATAGTTAATTTATACATTATATATATTGATAATTAAATGAATCAAAGGTTTACAATTAATATTCTAGAATTAATAATAATTATATGTCTTAAAATATCTATAAATTTTAAATTGTTTTAAGGTATTATTAATTTTAAAATAAAAGGTATTAATAAAATAACCTTTATAAATTATATATAATAAGTTTAGCCAAATAAATATAATGCCATATTTAAAATAAAGCTAAAACGTTAAATAATATTTATTATAATATTTTTTACTTATTTAATCACTTTAAACAATTATTTATAAGCTAAAATAAAAAAATAATATAATATGAATATGAAAATGAAAATGATTTTTGGTATAAACTAACTCTAATTTATTTTATTATTATTGTTATTTTTTATACTTTAAAATTCTTTTAAACTAAAAATATATAAAATTTATTGGTAAATATAAAATTATAATAACAAATTTAAGTTTTTAAAAAATTCTATAAATTTTTAGAAATAAATTAATGAATTATTTTTTACCAGGATAGTATTGGTTAGGAGATGGCCCATTTTAAAACTAATTTTAAAATATTTATTTGCAATTTAATATATTAATTTTAAAAATAACAACTTACATATTCGTTTTTGTTCTCTTCCTCGAAATTTCTTTTTTTTAAAGAATTAAAATATAATTTATCCCAAAAGCTTTTAGAAGTTTTTGATAAAAAATTTGCATTTGGCCTTTTTAGATCTTTGTGTTTTAATGGTTCTAACTCATAACTATTATAATTTGATATACGTTATAAATATATTTCATATTTTTTATTTTTAATAGGTTAAAAAAAATAATTACTGTCCAGGTGAAATATTAGTTTTATTATTAAAATTTGGTCCAAATCTATTTTCATTATTTTTACTCCAAGCACTATTACATTTTCGTTTTAATGTACTAAATTATTTTTCATGTATTTTATCACTATAATTATCTATAATATCATATCTATTTATTAACTTTTTTTTAATGGATAAGTCATTTTATTAATTTTTTTCGGGAATTGAAGATATTTTTGGTTACTAATTTATCAATTATTAAACAATTTGTTAGGATCTAGGCATAAATTTAATTTGTGTATTGTTATTTATAAGTTAAGAATGGGAATTTTTTTTAATATCATTCTAAATTTAATATTCTCCTACGCCTGGAGTTTATTCTACAATTTTTTATTTGAATCTAGGTGATTTTGATTAAAATACGCTTCCAGGATTTTAATTTTTTGTATATAAAACATTAGTTTTCTCTTTATTTATTTACATTTTACTTTAAATCATAGGAATACCTATATTATAAGATCCAGGTCCTGGGATTTTATTTATTTATTTTATATTTCGGGGACTTGTCGATAAAAATGGTGCAAATTGCTTTTATATGTAATCTTTTTATTCATGAAGTTATTTTATATCTTTTTCATTAATATACTAATTATTTAAATCAACCACTTTCTTATTTTAAATTTTGGTTTGTTCCTATACTATTTCTTATTACATCTTTTTAAGTATAGTTTTTTAATATATTATTAATTATTACTAATTTCTAAATATGGAGAAAATTTAATTAAATATTAAATACATAATAAATTTAAAAATAATTATAAGTTAAATAAATTATTATAAAATAAACAAATATTCAATAATTATTGATAAGAGTTCTATATAAAACTTATAAAATTATTTATATTTAAATGTAACTTAAATTTTAAAATTTTATCAATTTAAAAATATAATTATATTTTTTATTTGTTTTTAAAGTTTCCCTTTTATTTCCAAATTTTTATTATAATAAACTGTGAAAACCCTCAGAATTTATAATACTTATTTAATTATTTACACCAATTAATATGTTAACAAAAATTAATAGTCTCATATTTAATTGATTTTTAAATTAGAAATCACATATATTATATATTATAAGTATTATTCATTTATATATAATATATTAAACTATCAAATAATTAAAAAATTAAAATAAAAAAATAAATAATAATCATAGTGTTAAAGATTTTTAACTAATTTAAATATTTTTAATTTATAATCAAAATGTATAAAGACGAAGACTTTCCAGAAAACAATAACTAATTGTGTGGAATATGTTATACAAAGTAATAGTAAATGAATATCTGTAGTGATTGCTTAACAAAATTTTGCTCAAATTGTGTTTCGGGCTGGAAATTAAAATCAAATTAATGTCCATTCAGATGCCATACAAATAACTGGAATATTGTCTCTTTAAATGGTAGTTCTAAAATAACTCCTTAAAGCGCTCAATCTTCAAAATGTGAACTTCCTTTTGAAGAGGATAGTCTTGGAAAATAAATACCAGAAATAAGCCCAATTAGATTTTAGGAAAACTAAATGTCCATAGATTAAAAAACTAGCAGCAAATAGCTAATGTTATCTTTAAATAAGAAAAAGCCTTCATTAAATTATATTAAATAAAAATCTATGTATTAATCTTAATCAGTTAGCAATGAATCAGTTAATAACATTAATCTAGAATTACATAATGGTAATCAACTAGAATTTAAATAAGAAAAAACTAATAAAAAATAAAAAAAATCGAAGTGCGGATGCTAGTGTTAAATATTTTGAATATACTGAATTAAATAATAATACATTTTAAACAATCAACTATAATGTACATAAACTTCCTAGAAATATTATTTTAATACAAATTATAATTAATTACTATTATCTTTATTGTTTATATTTTATAAATTTTATATTAACTTATAAAGCAATTATACATGTATTATAAATGTAATCTAAAATCTATAATATTAATGAAACCAATATAAATTATATATGTTTAAGAAAATAATTTTCAAATATTGAAAATCAACCTTTTTTTGTAAAATATTTGGTATTTTACCACTTAAAGTATTAAAAAGTCTATAAAAGTACTATTTTTGAATAAGATAATCTAAATCATAGGAAAATAGTGGTTAATAAATTAAAATATCAAATTATACTAAATCAAAAAACTATATTTACGACAAAAAAAACGCATAATTTGAAAAAGGTTAATAATATGATAAAAATCAACAATAATACTTATGTTAATTTATAAAAATCATTTTAATTAATAGTTAATGAGAAATTTAATTATGCTTTGGTTAATATTAGAGGAGAATATAGGTAATGAATTAAATTAAAAAATGATATTATGTGTATAAAAAAAGATACAGCATAAATAAATAAAATTATTGTAAAAATTTAATAATTTAAAAGTAAATATTAATTTACTTATTTATTTACTTACTTACTTACTTACTTAAAAGCCCAAATATATTAATATAAATTTTTAAAATTAAAATCTGAGTCTCTTATTATTCATATTAAAAATCTATATTATTTTTTAAGTTTATTAATATAAACTTTTTTAAGATTTATCAAACGAATAAATAAAGTTATAATTTTATATAAATTAATCATTGATATAAAAATATTATAGATCTAAATTTAATTATTACTTATTTATTTCTAAATCTTAAAGATATTCAAATTGGTATTTTATTTTATTGTGAAAAAATATAAATACTGTATTTAGATTTTTAAAATTATTAATAAGTATAGGATTGATAAATTTGCAAAACAATATCAATTAAATTATATTATAAAAAGCTTTTATAGTTTTCTTTTCATTCATACAAAATAATAATTAAAAAAATTGAATTTCAATAAAGAGGAGGAAAAAAATAAAATAAAAAATCACATATTATTAAGTTTCTAACCAAATAAAATAACAAAAATTAGAAATGGCCGAAGTTGAACCAAAAAGACCTTAAGAAGAAACATTTGATGTTGGACCTTTTGAATTATTAACAAAATCTGTTAAATCTAATGCATAAGTTTTAATTTTGTTAAGAAATAATAGAAAAATGTTTGCAAGCGTAAGAGCTTTTGATAGACATATGAATATGGTTTTGGAAAATGTTACCGAAATATGGACTGAGGTACCTAGGGGAAATAAAGGGAAAAAAGCATAACCTGTTAATAAAGAAAGATATCATTCTAAAATATTTTTAAGAGGGGATTCTGTAATATTCATTTTATACAATCCTAAATGATCACTTTATAAATTATTGTATCTAATTATTTAACCTATTTATTAAAAGTTTATTAGTTTATAAATATATTAATATATATTTTTATATTATAAAATATTTCAGTTAAAAACTAATAACTTTATGAAATTTTACAAATTTTCTTTTATATATAATCGCTACTAGTTGGTTCATAGACAAAATTTTATTAATATAATTTAATAAAGAAAGTATTTATCAAAGCAAACTAATGAAAATTTACATTTTTACATACATTTATATACATGAAATTTTTGTGACTATAATTTTAAAATTAAGATATAATTTAATTGTAAATTATTATTTAAATGCCGCTTTTATATAATATTTTGTTTAAAGTACGTTATTTACATATAAATAATTATATTTATATTTTCAATTAGACATAATTTTATATGAAATAAATAATATTTCTAAATATATAAAAAAAATTTTAAGTTTAAATAAAATATTAAAATGAATAAATATTATTTAAATTATTATAAAATTTGATTTAATTCTTCTTAGTTATTTAGAATAATTCTATTATTAAAAATTTTAATATTATTGCCTTAATAAATTTCATATAAAACATCAATAGTAAAAAAATCATTAAAATTTATTATTTACTTTTTAAAATAATGGAAAATAAAATAAATTATGACGTTTTCACGTAACCAGATGAAAAAAATAATTTAGATGAAGAATATGAATAAAATCTAACTGAATAGGAGAAAAATAAAATATACAACGATTATTTAGATAGAAAATAAAATCAAACTATATAAGAAATTGATAACTGTATTTAAGAGCGAAGTAAATTTAAAACTTTTAAAATTGATATATAATAAAATAAATGAGTATATGAAAAAATTGGTAGGTTTTATAAAATATTATGCATAACAATTTTAACTTTATTATTTTAATTAAGAAAATTTAGAAACTTAGGATTTTGAAAGAAAATAGGATGTAGATTAATATATAAAAGAGAGAGAAAATGGCAAGACAATAACTATCATAAATGATTTTAATGATATTGATCCGAATTAAAGGTGTTTTATGATTTTAGATAAAGATAATAATTAGTATTTTGATATTAGAGATGAAAATAATATATTTAAAATAATAAAAAATAACAGTGTATTTGCTAAATCATTTTAATCATTAGAAAAAAGCTTTTGGTAATTAAATAGATTTATATATAAAATAAAAAAATGAAAATATTATATAAATTTAAATAGGAAAAAAATTCAGAAGGAAAGTTATAAATTTTTAGATTTAGTAGAAGACGGAGATTTAAATAGATTAAGAAAAATTTTAGATAAGAACTTAAATATATACCCAATTAATATAAATTTCAAGTATTTTTAAAATTTAATTAGTTATTCATCTATATATTATTTTTTATTGATTATTAAATCTAAGAACACTTGATGATTATACCGCTTTACATTTTGCAAGTTAAAAAAACGATATAGAAATTATAAAATTTTTATTAGAAAATTAGGCAGATATAAATTCTTTAACCTCTTTTAAAAGAAATGCATTACATATTACATCTATAAAAGGATTTATGGAGGCATCAAAAATATTAATTCTATATAAAATTAATATAAATTAATAAGATGTTGACCTAAATACCCCTTTACATTTAGCATGTGAGAAGAATAATCTGGATATGGTTTAATATTTAATTTAAAAAGGAGCAAATGTTAATTTAAAAAATAAACAGTAAAAATTACCTTATTAAATCAGCTAAGATTAAAATCTGATAAATTATTTTCAAAAAAATGGATTTATAAAATAAATTAAGAAAAATGAAAATTAAGAAAGTTATAAATCAAAAGTTACTATTGTATTTAATAATAATATTTATGTCTTAAAATAAAAATATAAAAATTAAAATAATTTATTAATATATATATTAGCAAAAAATAACACCTTTAGATTTTAAATATTTAAAAATACTTGGTTAAGGGGCATTTGGTAAAGTTTATTTAGTAAGATATAAAAAAAATGACTAACTCTATGCTATGAAAGTTCTCAATAAAAGAACAGTATAGGCTAAAAGGCTTGAGAGATATGTTAAAATCGAGAAGGATGTCTAGGCCCAGTTAAATCATCCCTTTATTACAAAATTACAATTTGCATTTTAAAATGACGATAATCTATTTTTGGTTTTGGAGTATTGTAATTTTTATTCAAATGAATTTTACTCTAAAATTATTATATTAATTACCTTGATAAAAAGCTATTATTTTTCAAAATAGGCCCAGGAGGAGACTTAGGTACTTTACTTACTAGAAAAAGAAAATTTACAGAAGAAATAGCTAGAATATATATTGCTGAAATTATTTCAGCTTTGGAATATTTACATAGAAATGAGATAATATACAGGGACTTGAAACCAGAGAATATAATATTGGATAAAAATGGACACATTAAAATAACAGATTTTGGTTTAGCCAAAAAATTACTTAATGATTCTTAAACAAGAACCTATTTAGGAACTCCAGCTTATTTTGGTAAATAATAAATAAAAAAACTGAAGATAAAATATATAAGCTTTGATGATGTTTATTTTTATATTTAGCACCGGAAATTATTATGAAATCAGGTCATAACAGAATGGTTGACTGGTGGTAATTCTATTATTTAGTATTTTGGGCAATATATATTCATTAATATGTACTTATTAAATTATCATAAATAAATAAAAAGGACAGTAGGAATTCTCTTATATGAATGTCTAGTAGGAATGCCTCCATTTTATAGCAGATAAAGAGTAATTTAATGAATATATTTATATTTACGGAAATTATATGTAATTTTAATAAAAAGGAAGAATTATTTGAAAATATTAAGACTGCGCCTATAAAAATACCAAAAAGCATGAGCCAAGAAGCAAAAGATTTAATAAAACAGGTAAATAAAATTTTATGATGAAAACCCTCTAATAATTTTATAAAAGCTTTTAAATAGAAACCCAAAAAAAAGGCTAGGAGCATAAAATGATGCGATTGATATAAAAAATCATATATTTTTCAAAGATTTTAATTGGGATGATCTGCTTGATAAGTAAAATAAATAAAACACTAATTTAATTTATATATTTAATAATTTTTCGTTTTTAAGAAAGTTCTAAATGCCTGAAGTATAAATTGATAAAATTCCAGAAAGTGAATTAATTATATAATTTAAAGAAAAATAAGATCCTTTAAAAGACATAAAAGACTGGACGATAATTTCTGATTGATGATCTTTAATTATTAAGAAATTATATTTTTATTATATATTTTTTGTTAATAGTAATTTCTTAGAATTTAAATATTTATATTTTTTATGAACTATCTAATTAATAAATTCAGTCAATAATTTTTTTTTATTATCATTAAACAGAATAGCTGGCTAACTGCATATAGGGAAAAATAAAATTTGCTTAGAATAATATTTTTATAAAATAATTAAAATATTCACTATATTAAAATTATTATGCTTGATTAAAAATACACAAAAATAAAAATAAATAAATAAAAATATAAAATGTAAAATTAGAAATTGCTTAAATAATATACAAATGAAGTTGATTGCAACATTAATTTAGAATATGAAAGGCTTAATGTTTAAAATGAAAGCAGTTCATTTGATAATGATTTATAAAAAACCATCCTTATTAGGGATTTGGATAGCTAAGAAGAATAAATTATTTCTACAAAATAGGAATTTGAAAAATATTTAACTTATGTAGAGTAATCTTATTCTATAATCAGAAAAGTGTAACTAAATATATTTTTGCAATTATTAATATAAAAAGTCATATTTTTTACTATTTATTAATATTAAATATTTATTTATAATTTTCAAAAATTACCAGTAATTTTTTTATAGAAATATAAAGCAAAATTCTAATTTATTAGATAGTTTAAGAATTAATGATACTGAATAAGCTAAAAATATAATTGAAAAATATGGTCCACTTCTAAATATTAATTATCAGGATAAAAAGTAAAATATATGAAATTTTTAATTTTTGATTTTTAACAACAATAAAAAAAGGAATTTCAATTTAACTTCTCTACAGTACTCTATATAGAATAAAAACTATTAGTTATGTGAGCTTATAATGAATTTTGATGATTTAGATGTAAATATATTGAATCAATTTAACTAAACGTCATTGCATTTAGCTGCAATAAACTTATAGAAATTGGAACATGGAGATGAAGAATATGACACAATCTTAAAAGTAATAGAACAACTTAAAAAAAGGAATATAAATGTTGATATTTAAGATGTCCATAATAAAACTGCTTATGATTACTATCCATTAAATATGATATTGTCTAAAAATAATGGGATTTAAATTGTAAAATAATATAAACATGATTAAATATTAGTATTTTATTAATTTCAATAGCTTGTCATTCAATAATATTATTTATTTAATTAAAAATATTGATTACTTATAAATATCAAAAATTCTTTTTTAAGATGTAAAATTATAAAATTCTAAACATGATAGGAAAAGGAGGATTTGGTTAAGTATTTAAAATTTTAGACGAAAAGAATAATTAATTTTTAGCATTAAAATAAATATCTAAAGATCATTTATCCAAAGATAAAATTAAGAAATATATTTTAAATGAGAAAAATTTAATGGTTAAATTAAATTCGTTGGAATAATATTTAAATCCAATGGAAAAATCAAAGCTAAATAATGATTTTTAATAGAATTATTTAATATAAAACCCTCAAAAATTTTTTGTAGAGTTAATAGAAAGTTATTAAACAAAAAATTCTTTATTTTTCATTATGGAATACTGTAATTTATTAAAATTTGTTTATTACATATTTGATAATTAAATTTATATTGATATAACATATTTTTTTAGGTGAATAAGGAGATCTTTAATAATAAGTAAATATTAGATATTAAAAAAATAATTTGTTTTCTCCAAATGAAATAAAAATTATAACAGCTTAAATAATTGTTTCATTGGATATTCTACATAAATCACAAATAGTACATAGAGATCTTAAATTAGCGAATATTTTAATAGATAAAGATGGCAATTTAAAGTTAGCAGACTTTGGAATAGGAAAATTTATACAAAATGATTAAGGAAATTAGTATTTAAAAGAAACTATTGTGGGTACCTATGCATATATGGGTAATTATATTGTTATTATTTTTGAATAAATTTCATTAAATTTTAAATAATTATCAGCTCCTGAAGTAATTAAAAATAAGAAGATTGATAAAAAATATAGTCACATGATAGACTATTGGTAAAATATAAAACTAATAAAGCATCATAAGTAAATAAATATAATTTTTTTAGGTCTTTGGGTGTAATTATTTATGAATTAATGGAAGGATAACCTCCTGATTTAGATCTTAATAATAAAAATAATATGTTATACTTTTCTAAAGATTATAATTAAGATATAGTAAATCTCGTAATTTCTCTTTTAAAAAAAAACCCTCAAAAAAGATTAGGTGTTAATGGAATAAAAGATTTTTAATAGCACAGTTTTTTTTAAGGTTTTGAATGGGATAAAATATATTAGAGGTAATTTAAAAGAAATTTATCCATAATTATTAATATTTTTAATTAATATTTTTACTTTTTATAAAGGAATCAACAAAAATTAGATTTTTATTGGCATAAGTAGTTAAACAATTAGATTTAACTCAACTTAAATTCACATTCACAAGAACTATAATATAGCAAAATCAGTAACTTCTCTTACAAGCTAAAAGATGATTGAATCTATTTATTTATATATAATTCATTATATTATATTAATAATTTACCATTGTCTTATAAATAATTATATAATTGTTATTATAATTTTACTTAAATTTAAGGTACACTATTTATATATAATTAATTAAAATTAATACCATTTTTGTTTAATTTTATATATTTATTGGTAGTTAAAAGAATTAACATAGTTATATATTTAAAAAAAATAATTTTATAATAACAATATTATAAATAAATCAAATAATAAATAATTATTATTAATTCCATTAATAAGTTAATATTTTATGTTATTTTTTATAAAATATTAATAATAAAATAAATAAAAAAAATAATAAAAATTTTTTTATCTACTGCAAAAAAATAAATACTAACAATCATAAAAAGATGGCAAATAATTTAGCTACTGAATAGTATGGCGATAGAGCTACAAGAGTTTTCGAAAGAATTAATAATATTTAATCTAATATTGAAAATGAAAAACTTTCTAGATACTAATTAATTACTTAAATGATTTAATCATTTGAAGGATAATTGGATGAAATAAATAAGAGAAAATAAGACAAATTTGAATCATTAGCTGATAAATTAAAAGATTTATAAGATATGATTGAATAGGAACAAGAAACTGTAAAAAACATAATTATTAATTTTTTGAAAAAATAATATATATTTAATTTTTTAGGGTGCCAGAATGGATAGTGATTCTTCCAAAGAAATCATTAACTTAGAAAGAAATTGCAAAAGATTATTGGAATAATCTTAAAAAGAAAGAATTGAGGGTGAAAAGAAAATTGCTTAGAGTATATCTTCTTAAATTGATGCTGTTACCTTAGAAGTTTAAAAAGAAGGATAAGCTTAAGTATATATACAAAATTATAACTTTATTTAAAAACTTATTAGATATCAATTATATTTAAATAAACTAAATTTTCTTGTTTTTTTAAATCTTGTTTATTTGATAATAAATATTACATTTTTATAGCAATAGTCTCACTAATATTTAGACGAGTACTTGAATGAAGTACTTCCAAGATTAAAGGATGAATTATCTTTTGAAGTAACATAAAGAAAAGAAGTAGAAGAAAAAATTTATAACCAATTTATCGAATAAGTTAACGATTTAAAAGTAAAGACTTATAAATATAAATTATTTAAATTTGCAGAATTCATTAATAATTTTTTAAAATTATTAGGAATAACACGAGAAGGAAAGAAAGGAAAAAGAATAGAAAGAGGAAGAACTTATTGGAGTTTTAAGAGAGATCTCCAATAGAATTTAAGAATAACTTGTTAGAGTGAGAAAAGAAAGAGAAAAAAATGAAGAGATGTTGGTTATTTTGGTTGAACAAATGGTTGAAAAAATGAAAAAAGAAATTATTGAATTAGATATGTGAAAAATTATTATGATTCTAACTTATATGTGTTAAATTATTATTAATTTATTATAATTGTGGAATTATAAATATATAATGAATAAATTAAGAATATTTAAATATAAAATATAAAATAAAATCTGATAAATTTAATACTTTATTTATATTTTATATAATAATATAAAATGAAAATTAAAAAAATATCATTAGCGATGCCTGCAGGATTCGAACCTGCGCGCCTCTCGGCACGTGATTTCAAGTCACGCGGTATAACCACTCACCCAAAGCACCTTAATTTGAGAATTATACATTTTCTTTTATTTTCATTATAGGATTCTAATTGTCATAGTATAAAATTTTTTTTAAAAAAAAAGTCAAGCGATGCCTGCAGGATTCGAACCTGCGCGCCTCTCGGCAAGCGATTTCTAGTCGCTCGGTATAACCACTCACCCAAAGCACCTTTTATGATAATCAATTAGTTTTTATTTTTCTTTTGTCTAAATTTAAAAAAACTTTCAAAAATAAATAAATATCTTTTTTTTATAATTTATCAAATAGCGACATTATACTTATAATTTATAAAACTTAAATAAGTAATATGTTTACTTATTTTAAATATAAATAAAAAAGTCAGAGCGATGCCTGCAGGATTCGAACCTGCGCGCCTCTCGGCAAGCGATTTCTAGTCGCTCGGTATAACCACTCACCCAAAGCACCATTTATGATAAAAAAATTTTATATAGTTAAATTAGGTGTATTATTGGTAATTTTCAAATAACGTTTGATTATTTTCTTATTAAATTAAACTTTATAAAATTAATTAAAATTACACGAATTTATTTTACTGCACTATTTAGTGAATTAAATGAGAATTTTATTAAGATTTTAGAAAATAAACAAAAATTATGATAAAATGAATTTAGAACTTTGAAATAAAAATATAGATTTTTATTTTTAAGTAGTCAAACTTTTATTTAAATTTATTGTTAAAAATTTATTATTAATAAATCATAATTAACTAAAAGGTCGAGGTTTTGAGAAAAATTCATAATTAAATTTCTAAAGCTAATCATAATATTAGATTTTTTGTAACTATATTGAAATATGTTTTAAAATCATATTATTTTGATAAAATAGTACAAAAAATTACAATGTTTTATTTTTATGATATATTGCCATAAAAAAAATTATTAAAAATTAAATTTTTTTTACACTAACTTGACAAAAAAAAAATACAAATATTTTTCATTAATTAATATTATAATAAATAAAATAATGATCATTTCAGTTAATATTTCATTTATCAGTTTCTTGCTTTCTATTAGTTTTATCTTTTCTTGTTGTGTTAAAATTATAAAGCTTTGATTCCCAATTAAATAATTTCTTATATATTGGGTTATGCTAAAAAATAATAAAAAATTTAAGGCTTTTTAAATAAATTATTTAAATATTTTACTCTAATATCATAAGAGAACAAACCAAGGAAATTTGGAAAATCAATTGAATGTTTTTAAGATGAAACTATATTTTCATAAGCATGCAACTCCTTTTGTCTTTTTTCCATTAATGTATAAAATTGTAAATTATTTACATTTTCTTCCATATAGTATTCTAATAATGAATATAAATAATAAATAAATGGAAACTATACTACGTAAATAAAATTATTAAAAATTTTGTTTGATTAATTTGTAACTTAAAAAAAAATAAAACTATTTTGGTTTAAAAAATTTGTAATTTACCTGACAGTTTAATATCTTAATCAATCATTTCTGAGCTCATAACTATAAAAAATAATTAGTTTATTTATTAGATAAGTATTAATGTAAAATTGTTGATTTTACAATTATAATAAGATTGATCTCTTCTCGGGTTTTTTACATTTTATTTATGGTACGCAGTTTTACAACACCTTTTAAATATGTGTTTTATAGGAGTCCAGACAAATATTCTTAGTATTATTACCATTAAAATAAATAATAATAAAATGGCCAAGTATATGTTATATTTTCTACTAACTGCTCTTTCAATAAAAATTTATAAATATTTAGAATCTGAAAAAGTAGAGAATTCGTCAATAAATGTTTAAGATTCGTAGAAAATTTAAAAATTTCCATATATAAAGATAGCAAATATTAAGTGTAATATAGGGGCTATCCAAATAATTTTTTTAACGATGTTCTACATTTCTTCGTCGTAATTTTTAGGAATTCTACATATCTTTAGTACCCAAATTTTATCGAACCAAAATAGTAAGAACAAATGAAGAAATACACAAAAATATAAAAGAGGCAGTCCAGCAGAATATACCATACCTATTTAATTATAAGTTAAAATTATATATAACTAATATATATAATTTTGCTTACCTATGAAAATGACATTCAATATTTAAGAGTATCTAAGATCAATCATAAATTCAGGACCAGTATATAAATCAATTAACTATTAAGTCTTTCTTTTATTTGTTTTTTTACCATTATAAGTGCATCCTCTATCTAAACATCTCAATGTAACTCTTATTAATTAAAAGCCCATCATAACAAGTGGGGTAGAAATAGTGTTTACTGCTATGGTAAATATAATTACAGTACCAACATTTTTAAACCAACTTGGAGTTAAATCTTAATATTGACCACCAAGTACAGAATGTAAAAAATTATCATTTGAAATCTTAAAATCGACATTAATAATAAGTAATAAAAGACCTGTATTTATGAACATAGCAATAAAAATCTTGTAAATTCTGGCAGCATATTCTATTTTTTTATAAATGTTAAATTCAATTTTTAATTTAATATATGCTTCCAATAACTAATTTTTTTAGAAATTGTGTTATAATATTTAATAAATCTTTAGATATATAATATAATATTTTATTCAAATATCTTGACATATTTTTTAAGTATTTTATTTGCTTTAAAATTAATAGTTTTTACCTTAAGTTAGATAGTTATACTTCTCAAATGAAGATAATTTTCTAAATAATAATTGAATAAAGAAATTTACTTCTATAACACATATGGCAGCAATTAAGGCTTTTTTTAAAAAATTATTAAAATTTAATGACAATTTAAATATATAATAACATTTATTTATACGCAACAATTAAATGAATGCATAATCTTAAAACCAATCATAGCAAACTTCGTAAATTTCTTTTTTATCCTTGAAATAACCACTTTTATTAGCTGTATACTAATTTGATTTAATTTAAAATAAAACTAATTTAACATTATAAATTTTAAATATATTCAAAAATTTATATTGAAATAATATTGCATTATTTTTACTTTAATTATGTCTTATATTTTATCATTACAAAAGCATTAAATAAATCCAGCGCCACTATTTTATTCACTTTCGTTTATTATATCTGAGCTTTTTATATTATCATATTTAACTTCAGAACAATTTACTTCTGGGTATTATTCTTTAATTTCATCAGTTTTGTTTCTGACATAAATTATAGCCCAAAATGCTAAATTTTTGATTTATTTTTAACATAATTTATATTTGTAAATAAATTTATTATATAATAAAATTATTATTTTTTACATCCAACCAAAAAGATTATTGTCAAAAGAATCGATATAAATCTTCTTATAAATTTTGCTATAGAGCTTATATATATATTTTCCCAAAGTATATTGTCTGGTGCAGGGGCTTATTTTATCTTTAGCAATTTGCCTTTGAATTTTCTATTTTAACTAACACAACACCCGCATAAAAAATCAGCCAACTATTAACAAGAATTTCCTCTTAAAGCTTGTAAAGCTACTCCAGTACTATGCATTGTTTCAAAAGTTACAAAAGCGTATTTTACCTAAATAAAAATGATTTTTGCATAATATGTATATATTTTATTCTATTATTTAATTAATAATTACCTCATAAGCGTTTTCTTCATTTCTTTTTACTTTATTATTAATTTTTAAAACTTTTTTTTTTAACTTTTCGATCTTTTATAAATCTTTTTTGGCTTCATTTTATTCTGAATTAAAATAAAAAATTTCAAATTTTAATAAAATGATATTTTTTTTACTTTTTTTAGGAAAATTAGGAATAGCATCATTTAAATCTTAAAGTCTAACTTTCCCAGGTATTAGCTATTTAATTATATTTAAATTTTTGTCGTACTTATGAATAAACTCAGCCACTTTCTCTTATTTTTATTGTTCATTAATTCCTTCCTTTTGCATTAGCTGAATTTCTTCAAATGCTTCAGCTATCCTTATATCTACAATCTTAATATCTTTTTTTGTTTTCTTTTTTTTATCTAGGTACTTTTGAATTCTTAATTCTATGTGCTATTTTAATTATAGCTTTAGTTCGTTTTCTTAAAGTACAGGGAGGTTGGAAATCATAACACTAAATTTAGAAACTTATACTCTATCTTTAAATACATTGTTTTAGGTTTTATTATCCGAAATACTTAAACTAAAAATAAAATAAAGTTTAGATATAGTAAAAATAGTTTATCTGGAGTGCTGTATACTGATTTTTATAAATAAACAAAATGTTTATAACTTAATAGCATAGTTTAATTAGAAAAATTTTATAATTTCATACATTTAAGTAAAGAAATAAGTAATTTGGCATAAAAATTTTTCTATAAACCTTTTGATAATTACGCTCAATATTGAAAATAAAATTATGAAAATATAATATTATATTAATATTATATTGGAATTAGTGTAATTAAAATTATAACTGATTACCTTTTATTAGATTAAAAAAACGAAAAATTAAATAAACTTATTTCATAATAAATAATAATAATTATTAATAAATTATGGATACATATTCATTATTAATATTTGGTAAAATAAATTTAATAAATTAATGACTTTAAATCAATATTATAAAAAACATTTATTTTTAATAAATAAATTAATCTAGATAAACTAAAATAATAATAAAATAGTGAAATTAAATTTGGTATATTATAAATTACGCCATAAGCATTTGTATAAACAATACCACAATAACCACATCCATTATAGCAATGAAGTTAGCTATACTTTCAATTGATATTTTTGTACTGGCTCCAAACTCATCAAACAACTCAAATTATGCGTCAGAGCACTAGGAAGATATTCTAAATTATAGATCATTTTAATTTTTTAAATCACTCCAACAGTCAGCAAAATAATCTTTGAATTCACTATTTGTAATTGAACACTCATCTTTTTCTCTACAATCTTTATCTAGCATGATTTAATTTAAAATTGCTCCCCAAGTTGAGTCGCCACAACTATTATTATTTATATCACTTTAAACTTGTGTTTCGTAAACATTTCCACATGTAATTGTTTCTTCATTGCTTAAATCTTAGTTAATATTGTTTATTATATTAATAAAATATTATTTATAATTAATTCATCAAATTACAAAATTAAGAAATATAAGTTTCTTCCATTTCTAAAAAACCTGCCGAGCATTTTAACGAAGTTAACTCCTCTGTTTCTGAAAAGTTTCCATCTATAAATAAAGTTTCACTTAAAGAGCATTCTAATGTACCTTTATTATTAAATATAAAACTAGTTATATATATTTTTATTTTTAAATATATTATAGCAACTTAACATAAAATTCTCATTAAATTTATATATGCATTTAAAATTTTTATATATATAATTTAATTTCCAAATTTACTATTCCAAATTAAACTAAATAAAGTATTTATTTAAATTAATAAAAAAATAATTTATAATTAATATTTACTTAACCCTGCTGGGCCAATTGAGGTATCATATAAAAATTAGGTTAAATCGGATTTGTATCTATCATTTCCCTATAGGGATACTAAGGTTAAAAAATTAAATTAGTAAAGTTGAAAATAAAAAAATAATTAATTTAGTATTTATTTTTATTTCTATTTTATTAATTTTTTTACTTTTATATGTTATATACATTTAAGGAATGGATAAAATGGTAAATAGAAAGAAATAACAAACCAAATTTTTCAAAAATTTAAAATAAAGAGTTATTCCAACTCCATAGCTATTGAAAATTGAATCCTTACTAGTTCTTCCACAACAATTATAGCCTGTTTTAGCTCTACAGCATATATCTTTTAATGAATATCTTACGTATTATTTAACAGGCTAATTATCTTTATGAATAATAACAGACTTTCTTGGTTATATTCTATCCAATTCCTTTTTTTTCCTTTCAAAATTTATTTTATTATCTTCTTAATATTTGTAGTAATCTAAGTCAAAGTTTTCGTCCTTTAATAAAATTTAAAAAAAAAGTTCAATAAGAATTTATTTAATTGCAAATATTTTGCTTAACAGAAGAGCCTGTAAGTTACCTTGTATATTTCTCTAATATTATAAAAATTATTTAAACAAAATTAAAATTATATATTTTTTTTAATTTAAATGTCAATATTTAAAAAATATTTACATTATAGATTCCTTATTTTATTTTTTATTATTAGGGTGTTTTTTGGCCGGACTTTATTTCTATTTTTCTTATTCCAAAAGGAACACATCAGTGTCCAC
This sequence comes from Pseudocohnilembus persalinus, assembly GCA_001447515.1. NCBI lineage: Eukaryota > Ciliophora > Oligohymenophorea > Philasterida > Pseudocohnilembidae > Pseudocohnilembus > Pseudocohnilembus persalinus. The sequence continues at coordinate 317,164 of LDAU01000183.1, forward strand.
GATTTCCGGATCTTAATTATCAGCTGTTGTTACTTATAAAAAGAATAATTTATAGATAACAAAAATTTTAAAATATAAATTTATTTATACACTTATTTTATATTGTAAGCGGCTTCTACATTAATTTTTATTTTTATTTATTTTCTTAATTTTTTTGCTTGTTTTACTTTTTTATTTATTAAAGAAGTTTAATTTAAAGCACTATAAATATGTTTAATAATAGGAATAATTATTATTATGCTTTAGTAAACTAACTAAAACTGTATATATTTATAGAAATCACATTATATACTTATGTTTATATTATTAATTTTCATATTAGTATTTATATATAGATTAATTTAAGTTATATTAAGTTTAAATTATAAAAATGAAAAGTCTGAATTATAATAAATATCAAAATAATTGGAAAGAATAGTCCTTTTCTTCAAAATATTTCTAATGTTCGAAGTTATTAGAAAAACTTAAATTATTTAATTCGATAAAACTTTTATTAAATTCCATTTAATTTTGCACCAAACTTTCCTCATTTTCCTATAATTAAATACTGCTGTTAAGTTCAATTTGATTAAATTGATTTTAGTTAGATTAATTTTGCTCTTCTCTATCACTACCAAATAAATTAATAGATTAATTTATAAAAGCTTCAAGTTAATTAGATCCATTATCTTCTTCTTAATAATTATTATTATTTTATTCTTAAAAAAAACTTGATTCCTATTAAGTTTCATTATTTTAATTAGTTTAATTATCTTGATGTAAATATTAACTATCTAGACTTTAATTTGAATCATCCTAATTTTGAATATCGTTTTAAATTTAAGTTATAAAATCGGAGCTTTATTTAGTATTCTAACATTCCTCAAAACATTAATTTTACTATTATTATTTTTTTTCTTCTTTTTTCTTCTAGATATTAAATTACCTTAATTTCCCAATTTTACTGTGTTTATATAATTCAAAGTTAAAACCGTATTTATAACCATTTTTAAGTTAAAGATGGTAATTGTCTAGCGATTTTTTCGATAAATTGACCATGGCAGCGGCTTGATGTAGCGTGATTCGTATCATTTAATTAGAGTCTTTTTCACTAGGTATTCCATTTTCAAACAAATTTCTCCATTACTAAACTTTTTCAATTACTTCTATAATTGATCTTTCTCTTACTCTTTTTTATTTAGTAGTCTCACTTTAGCTTTAATCTTGAATTAGCTTTGTAATATTTTCAGATTATTTTTATTTTTATAAGGATTAATTTTAGTAAATTAAATCATTTTCTGTCTAGGTTTATAAATATGTGTTCTATTTATTTACATTTTCATTTTTTTCTAAAACTTCTTCCTAAATTGCTTATCCGACTTTAATCTCAATTTAAGGTAAGTATTCAAGCGCCTTAAAATTTATTAAACATGCTTAATTATCCTGAATTTATGTATAATATTCGGTCTTTGGGTCTTTTATACACAGACAAAATTTGCTCAAATCAAATCCTATTTACTAACTTATTCCTTCAAAAATTTGAGACACATTTATATTTATTTCATTTGTAAATTTTTAAAAATTGAATTAAAGGTTAGGCAATGAAAAAGTTTAATTTGTTTATTCATCTACTAAAATCACTGACTTTTTCAATTGTTTAATTTCCTTCTCATGTTTTTTCTTAATATTTTATAATAATTTATTAATTTATATAATTTTAAAAAAATACTATTAGGAATAATTAATTTTTACATTTTCATATGCATCATAATTAAAAGTGAAAGGGTTTTCAAATTCCCAATTATCTGTTTCGAAATTAGCATCAGAATCTCTATCAAAGATTTTTAAGGGTTGATATCTATTATCTATATAATCGTTTTTGTTAAAATTTTCAAATAAAATCATAAAGTGTTTATTTATTTTGTTATTGTATATTTTGTTTTTTAGTATTTTTAATAAAAAAAAGATACTAAAATGACTTTCTTTTATATGTAAATTAAAAAAAAAATACTGCCCTTTAAGATTGAATTTTTACATATAATAAATTCTGAGGAAAATAATTTATTTTCACTATGAATAAATATTAGAATTAAAGAATAAACAAATAAATATACATTTATCATTGAAATTCATAAATATAAAATCAATTTGATTATTAAATTTAATCTTAAATTTCCTTATAAATTTCGTCTTCAGTTAAATCCTTATCGTACCTGTCATAAAATTAGTGGAATTGGGCTTGGTTATCTTCGCTATTGAGTTTAAATCTTTGATAGGGATTTTTACAAATAATAAGGTATAAGATAGTCTATAATAATTCTCTTTTGTTTGAAGTAATTTGTCCAATTAACTGATCTAGTTATATCAAAAACTAATTCAAAGTTTTTGTATATATGAAATCAAAATCAGGATTTTCAACGCTAAGATCATAATTCAATATTTTATAAAATTCCTTAATGTCTGTTTCTCCAGAAAACTACTATAAGAAGTTTTTATTTTTTTCATAAATACCTTCAAAATAGGGCTTAATATAACTGTTATCATTCTAAATAACTTATTTAGTTTAAGTGTATTCTTTAGTAGATTAATAATGCTTTAAATCCTCTAAATTATAGAACTAGTTCGAAGGGAAGGCTTTTCTATTTATATATTTAAAAAATATATTATTATTATTGTAGTTAAAAAAATAATATAAATATTTATTACCCCTCCATTACATCTAACAAAAATTGGAACTTGACTAATTATTTTTTTTGCAAAACAAATATAACTCTATAGAAAAGTTAATGGTCTACTTGTATTATTTATTTTTGATTAAGCCTGAAAACATAATTGGCGGTTAAGTTAATGAAAATCCCTATATTTCTTTCAAAAACTAAATAACTATCAATTTCTAAGTCTTTTTTTCTTAATTTTTGTTCCTGTTCTTGTTTTTAATAAAATTCACCTATGTCAATTTCTTTATTTTCTCTAACATTAGATTAAGCAGTGTTCATCTAGTTATCTCCTTTCATATAACTACTATTATTATGAACGCTTTAGTTTCCATTAATATTAAAAGCTTTAGCTTGCTATTGCTTATCTATCCCAATAACTTTATTATTTTTACAATAATATTGGTTAACTTCTACTGATCTAAGCAATTAATCTCCTTCTTGGTTTTATATTTCATTTATTTTAGCTTTCACATCTTCAATGTCTAGTTTAATCAAAGGGTGTTCAAATAATTCAGGCCATCCAATTCTATCTTCCTCTAATATTTTTTATTTTTTAATAATAAATTAAAAACAATAATTACTCTCAAATTCTGTATTAATAAATTAAAAAAGAGCAAAAATTAACATTTTTTACCTTTTATTTACAACATTTTAGTTAACATATCTTTAACTAAGTCACTTGTCTTAGGATAACTAGGGAATTACAAAGGCTATCCATGAATGTTTTCTAATAAGGATTTACAATTTTTTCCATACCATGGGGTCTTACCATAGAGCATTTCATAAAATAACATTCCTAAGCTCCAAATGTCACATTTTGAACTAAAATGCTCCTCTCCAATAATTTAAGGAGCCTGTAATAGTTAAAAAGTGTTAAAAATAAAAATTATTTTATTTAATTTCGATTTGAAATAACAATTAATATTATATAGATGTAATTTTTACCATATATAATGGAGTCCCAAGTAACGTCATTTTTATTTATTCTTCCATACCAATAATTGAGTCTAAACATTTAGCAAATCCAAAATCTGATATGAGAGCTCTACCTTCCCTTATAAGAATATTTGCGGGCTTAATATCTCTGTGAATAATTTTTAAACTGTAAAGTGATTTAAATCCTTCACTAATTTATCTGAAATATTAAATAGCTTCGCTTTCAGTAAGTTTTCCTTATCTCTTTTAAAGTAAACCTTTTAAATCTCCATCACCACACTTTTTTTATATAAAAATTGTATTAAATTTCGATAAATAAAATATATTTTTAATTTATTTAATGAAAATATGATAAATTACATATTCTAAAAACATATACAAATTATTAGCTGTTCTTGTAGCGTGATACCTAAAATTAAATTAGTTTAAATTAGTAATAAAAATAGATTGTTAAATTTATAGACCTAATTTTTTTAAAAAAATTTAATAAAATAATTTACATTTCAATAATATATTTGTTTTTGACTTTCATCAAAATATCTATTTCGGTCCTTAATTATTTGATAAATTAAGGGCTTTTCTAAGCATTTTTCAAAGGTATAATTTTTACAGCTACCCTTCTTTATAAATCATCTTTAAAGAATCCTCTTTTAACGGTACCAAATTAACCCTAGCCTAGAACATCATTACTAATGATGTACTTATCGACTTATTTAAATTATTAATCTTGAACTTGCATTTCTTATTTATTTATTTAATATATATATTATTATTAATTATTAAATTAAGTATTTTTATGAAATAATCAATAATTATGAAAATTCATTTATTCACAAAAATATTAATCAAAATGAATGAATTAATTTAATTAATTATAATGCTTATTATAATCTATTATTGATAAAGATCTTTGTTAAAACATATACACAATATATAATACATAAATTATTATACTACTCTTTAACTTATATATTTTTTGAATAGTTATAAAACTTAAAATATGACTCTAAATATATAAGGAATATAGCAATTCAAATATATAATTTTGAATAATATAATTATAAAAGTCAAAAAAACTATACTGAAATCTAAAATAAAAACTTAAAATAAATATTCTTCTATTTTATATATAAAATGACAATAATTTTTGAGAAATTATTGCTTTTTTAAAAAATAAAAATTATTTTAATAAAATATATCAATTAATATATTAATATTGTTCTTATAAAATTTCGAATTCTTACCATTTTTTGTTTTATATAAATTTAATTTTAAAAAAAATTTCAGTTAAGCGATTTTAGAATTTTTTATTAGTTTTATTAATAAATTTAATTCTAGCACTGAACTAAATTTTATTAGTCTTAAAAAAAATAAAATATAAATAAAAGTTTAAATGAACAGATAAAAAGAATAATCTGATATCTTTTAAAAGAAGAAGAATATATTTTAGGAGTATACATTATCAAAAAAAAAACACAAAAAGTTTAGAGAAGAAAGAAGTATATCATATATTAACAAAAATAACAATTATGAATAGTGTTAAAAAAATAATACACATTTAGTAAGTTTGTATGTGGAAAAAAAACCATATAGTTTTCCATGTAAAGAAATTTTTGATAGTTAAATCAATAAAATAATACACGGAGTAAATCCTGAAGATTCAGCATTCAAAAAAATAAATGCAATATAATAAGATGTAAATAATATACCATAAAATTTTTTAATTGCAAATGCTTATTTACCCAATGAGAATAATCCAAATGACATTATAAATATAATAAAATAAAATAACAATAAAAGCAAAATTAAAAAAAATAGATCATAATCGGAAAAACCTATTTAAAAATAAACAAATTAAAATAGGTAACCTAATCTTACAATGGCTTTAAAAACAAAAATATTTTAGTTAAGGTAAATAAATAAAGATAATTTTAATTGTTAATAGCAAATTTTAATAATAAATATATTTGTAAAAGATCAAATTGGATAAAAAATAATGATTAATTAAAAGGTGTAATGTAGTCATTAGGTATATAACCTTAGGAATTAAATATTGATTCGGATTAAGAAGATGAAGCTAAGGAAGAGAAAGATAAAAATTAATAAAATAAAACTTAATTTTTATCATCTAAAATGCTGACTTCAGCTAGATTAGGACTTTCTCCTCTAAAAAGAGTAGCTCATATAAATTTATAAACAAAAATATAATAAGAAAAAATATATATATAAATAAATTAACAAATAAATAAATAGAAATAAATAAAAATAAATAAACTAAATGGAAAAATATATAAATAAAAAATTGCGATAAAAAAATAAAAAAATAAGTAGCTAAAGAGCTTGTATAAAATATATTAAATTAATTTGTATATAGGATTCTTTGAAATAATTAATAAAATAAATAGTGATTAGCATTTTTCGATGATATCTTAAACATAATTTTATAATATTTATATTAAAATTTTTTTACTGAATAATTTAAAATATTTTTAGCCTTCAAGATTTGGCGGTTTAAAAAGTTAGATTAATTTAGAGAACTAACTTAAAGAAAGTGTAAATTTATTGCATAAGTAAGAAAATTCTAATTTTGATTAAAATTTAGATTAAACTCCCTAGGAAAAAACTAAACCTCTAGAAAGCCCCTGGATTAAGCATGATTTGATGGCAGGAAAAATATAAGAATAGCCTGAAGAAGATGGGGATGATAGCTTAATGCTAATAAATTCTTAGGAATAATTAAAAGAAGGGGAATCAGAAGAGATTATTTCAGGGTTTAAGCTTTAAAAAGTTTTAATTGATAGTGAATAGCCAATCAATTAACAATAAAAAAGATAGAGTATTCTAATAAATAAAATATAAGATTCAGAATATAACTAATTTTAAACAAATAATATTTAAAATAAGTTTTAAAATAGTAACAATAATAAAAGTAATAAAAACATTATCCTAACTAATAAAATAAGCGATCAATAAAAAGACTCATAATTATAAAAATTATAAAGTCAATAAATGGGAGAAAGTCTATTTATAGATTAATCACCAATTAAATTAAATAAAAGCAATACATATAATTTTAATTAGTAACTATAATTTGGACAAAATAAAGCAGTAAATGATATTAACTAACTATTATAGTCCGTAATGCTAACTAAATAATAAATATCGCAAAGTGAAAACAATTAGTCTTAAAAAATACAAAATAACGTAGATGTAAAATAAAATAATTTTAAATAAAATATAAATAAATATTAAATATATCATTATATATATAATTTAAAAAAATATAATTTTAATAGATGACTTTGGATGAAAAAATTAAGTAGCAGGAAAAAAATTTGGAAAAATATAAAAGAAGAAAAGGTATAATCAATTTAAAATAAAGTAGGGCTTCTTAATATGTTAGCTAAATTAGATATTAAACTTCTGACCTATTACCTATTTGGATTAGAAAAAGAAATGATTTTTTAAAACTTTATTATAATAATACTACTGAAGAAATTTTAAAAATTCCTAAACTTTGTTGTGAACAGTAAATAATTGTCATTGTTATATATATATCAATGGAGACTAAAAAAACATCAGATTAATTAATTTTAAATAAAATATTAGGTTTATCAATTTTTTTTAAAACTACAATCTTAAAAAATTTAAATAATGATTTTTAAACTTATTTATTATAATAGGCCAGAAAAAAGAAGTTAAAATGACATTATTTAAATTGTAAATTATTTATCATAGATCAACTTATTTAAGTAAATGAGTAAAAATTAACCAGCACTTTTAAGCTTGATAGCTAAATATATATAAACAGAAGTATATTGGAGAAATGATATAAGTATATATTTATAAATTTATATCAAGTGATATAGGAATTCTTTTTTAAATATTACTTATTAAATTTTTTAAAAATATATATTAATAAAATATTAATTTTGAGCAATTTTTAAAATAAAAATTATTATAAAATAATTAATTTACCAAATTTAGTAAAAAAAGAAAGTATTTAAATGAAAAATTTCATTTTAATATACGATGGTGTTTTAGCCTTGAAATAAAAGAAAAGAATAAAGACCAAATTTAATAAAATGCCAATGAAAAAGGTAATGTCGAAATCAATAATGAACTAAAGTAGTTTTTCAAAAATTTACCATAACACTAATTTAAAATAAACCTAAGCTAATGACGATTCTTTAGAATACATAGAAACCCCTCGTTCTGAAAAAAGAGCAAGAGCTTTTTCTACATAAAGAAATGGGTTTAATAATTCAAGTTAAAAATAAATATATTAGAATTAATCTCAAATATTTAAAATGGAAGAATCTTTATACTCAAATTAGTCATAAGAAAAATTGTATAATGGTACCGGTGGTCAGTTCACCTAACAGCTTTTGAATTCTAATTTCAAATAGTCTTATTCAGACTAACTATATAATCTTTAGTCAAATGAAACATTTATTTAGAAAATAAAGGAAAAACAAATATAAGATACAAATGAATTGAATGATATTAAAACTTCCGATACCAGATAAATATGGAAAAAAGGCTAGACAATAAATACTAATAGCATGAATTTAAACGAAATTTATGATGATTAAATAGATGGTGAATAATAAAATAAGCTTATGTAAAAAAAAATAGAAAGCCAACTTTAATTTTATGTTGCTTAAGAATAATTAATATTATTAGTCTTAGATTATGGTAATAATGATAGCTAATACTAGTATCGGCTTTAACTAATTTTTTAATTTTCCATAATATAAATACTTTTATTTATAAAATTTGCCAAAATTTATTAATAAATATTGATTTTTTTTTTTCTTAATATATATATGCTAGACTTTTGATACAATTAAACTATTGATATTTTGAAGTTTTTATGTCTTTATTTTTATAAGAACTTTATAATATTTTTACTAATTATTTTTATTCATATATTTAATAAAATTATAGAAGATTAAAAAGAGATTGGGGAAAGTTATAAAAAATAGCAAGTTTCTGACCTTTATAGTAAGTTGATATTATGGGACCCTTTTTTTAAAAACTTTTAAAAGAATACAATTAAAGATATGTGTTCTCTATTCTAAGTAAAATTTGTTTTTAAAGGTGATATAATTTATTAATAATATGATAGAGTTATAGAATTTTTTTATTTTATTTGGTCTGGATCCGTTATTTAATAATTGGAAATCCCATATGAAATAAAAAACCATTGGCCTGAAAAAGGATATAAAGAAAAGGGAACTTTATCTAAAAAGTGTAAAAAATACAAGTCTTTTTTAATTCCTGAAAGAAATTTTTTTGGTGAATATGAAATATTATTTTAAAAAAAGAGAAAATATACTATGATTGCAAATCAAGATTGTATAGTAAGAAAATTAATATAATATTAAAGTTATTGTAAAAATGTACTATATTTTATTTACAATAAAAGTTACTTACCTTAACGAGAGATTAATTTGAGAAATAAGTTTTTTTTGATGAAAAAAGTAAAAATATATTTAAGTAAAGAATGTAAAATCTACCTGATGAAAATACTAGATTGGATTTAATTTAAGAAAATTAAAAAAAACTTATATAGGAAACTCGTGTGACTATTTTAGATAATTTCGAAAAATAAGAAAAATAAAAAATTTTTAATAAAAAATTTATTTAAGCTATTAATGATGCTTTATGGTCATCAAATTCGGTTAATTTAACTTCAGAATAAATTGAAAATGTAAAAATTAAAAATTATAGGCAAAATTAATAATTTTAATTTTATATAGAAACATAGAAAGTTAGAAAGCTACAAAAAATAGCTCAAAAAAAAAAATTTTGTCAAAGAATGCAGATTTAAAACGGATATAGACGAAGATGAAGATGAAGATGAAAAAGCATAGGGATTAAATAAATATTAAAATACATTTCTAGATTATTGAAATATTTTAAAAATTATATAATAATCTTATTTAATTTTAAAGTAAATACTATTAAAATATAATTACCCTGATTATACAACATTAAAAATTTTATTCACAAAAAAATTTATAATCATAATTTTAATACTTAGAATTTGATTTATTTAATAGAATTTATATTTAAATAAAAATAATAAAAATGTTAGTTAGTTCTAAAATTGTAAAAACAAAATCAAAATTAAAAATACATGACCCTTAAATAGAGTAAATTAAATAAAGTAAGGAAAATATATATTATAATTCTATTATAATTTATATTAATAAATTAAAATTAATTTTTTATATATTTTATATATAATTGTTGAATTTAGAAAATAAATAGTTTTTGGATCTTTAAAAATTAAAACCAGTTCTAAGAATTCATCAATGCGATGATACAAGATCTAATTTGTTTTAAATAAATAAGAATAAAAATTAAATGTTTACTACTATTTCTAACTTTAAAATTAAAAGTTCACCTATATTTAGAAAAACAATAAATCTAGAAAATTAATTAAGACAATAAGAGTAATATTTAATTGATTATAAAATCTAACTTATTATCCATTATTTTATTTATAATTTTTGTGGATTTTTAAAATTAAAATACAGTCATAAGCAAAAGTATAAACAAATTTTAACCTTTTCGGAAAAATAAACTTGACAAACTTTTTAGAAATTTTTATGTTAAAATAGTTATAAACCTAACTAAAATTTTGCAAAATACTATAACAAATTAATTATATACACAGTAAATATATAAGAATTATTACTTTTAAAATTCTATCTAATAGTTTTTATTATCTTTTTCCATTATTATATATATTCCTAAATAAATAACTTTCGTTTCTAATTTCTTATTTTAAAATAATTTACCCTATAATTTACAATTATTTAATTATTTTGTTTAAGAGTTACAAATTGTGTTATAAAAAGACTATAATAAAGGAGTATATTTAATAGTTTGCAAATTATCAAATATTGCGAAAAATATTTTTTTTTTATATTAGCTTTTATTATATAATTGACGTGAAGCAAATTTTTAAGATTATTTTTTTTATGATAGTTATTAAAAATATTTTTTAATATATAAATTTATAAAAGAATGAATCCAAAGAATGGATGCGTTTCACAATCTAAAAATATTAATTTGAAAAATTCAATACAATATAAATGCTTATAATATGACAATGCTATAATTAGATAGAAAATTAATATGGGAAATAAAACTCGGATTATTAGGAAATATTAGTGGAAATAAACTAGTTTAGACGATGTTACTAAACAGAGCTAGTAATTTAAAATTGGTAAAATAATTTTATTTACATAAAATCTTTTAGTTTAAATCAATATTAATTTTCAAATTAAATTATTTTTAGATAAAAATTTAGTGATAGAAGACATGAAAAATACATACTTATTGAGAAAAAAAATAGAGGACTAAAATATGGACGATTAAGAAAAATTTTAAAAAGTATACCAAAGTAACTTGCCTGCAATATATCCTACTAAAATAAAATAGCCATTTTTTTTAAAAGGCTTATAAAAAATGGGCTTAAAATGAAATAACATTATTTATTATTATTTTTTATTGTTTAAATTAATTTTCACCGCCCTGTTAATACAAATTTTTTTATTATAAAAATGTATATTCTTATTTTTTACTATAATAAATGCGCCTTATAAGTGATAGACCTTATTTATACCAAAATTTATCGTATTTAATATACTAATTTAATATAATAAAATATTAAAATCCTGAAAGGAATTATATCTTGAGCATAATAGAAATAAATAAAATAAATAAAGGAAATAAAAAAAGAAAAGGAGTATAAATTAAAATTCAGAATGACGTCTGTTGAAAATTAAAAGTAGGTTTTATTAGAAGAAAAATGTGAAGTTGAAGGTCATGAATAATACGACCTAGTTGCCGTTTGTTTAGATGAAGATTGTAAATTTGACAGGAGATTAGCATGCTCCAAATGCTTGGTTTTTAATCATGGAAAACACACAAATTCTTGTATTTTTTTGGAGGATTTAAAAGATACAAAGTAAATGGAAACAAAATCTTGGAGTAATGATAATTTAGGAAAGTAGGTTGAATAATACTTACTATAAAATGAAAATATAGAAGAAAAGTTAGATGAGATGATGGACAATTTAATTGAAACAATTATTAAGGAGACAAATAAGGTACGTTTTTTAACATTTACTTTATATTTTTATGTAACAAATTATAGTAGCATTTCTATTCTAGGCTAAAAATTGTATGAGATAAAAAAGGGTATCAGGCAAAACCTAAGCGCAAAAGATTTCTAAGTAAATACAATAAAAATATGAGGCAGCCTATGATATTTAGAATATCAAAAGTATTTTACAAGATTTTGTTGAATAAAAAATTGATGAAAAGTAGTTAAATGAAAAATTGGAAGATGTTATTAAAGCAAGGGAAGAAATTGAGCTATTAAATAGAAGAAACTAAATTGTTGCAAATTATCCTTAAATAAACAAAGAATATTTATAGGAATAATATAAATCAATATTAGATTTGATAGAGTAAATGTCTAGTGCTATTCGAATTCCAAATAGCTGGATGTTAAAAATTCCTAAACTAGATGACAAATTAGATAACATAAAAGAAATAAAATAAGGTAAGAAAATTTGTATTTTTTTATATAATATTGAAGTATACACTATATAGGGTAGGTTTATGACTTTAATAGTTAAGAAGTATCTCAAACTGTAATAGGAAGTGAACCACTTACATAGGGTGTACATACTTGGATTTTAAAAATAGAAATGTTAAAGAACATAGATAAGGGAAAACAAGAGGATAGTGATTTAGATGATTATGAAAAATCCTCAAGTGAAGAAGAGGAGGAAGAAGAAGAAAAAAAGGAAGAAAATGAGTAAAATAATAACAATAATGTATAGGGAGGATTTGGAAGACCTGGACAATTTGGTAATATATTCTTTAAAATTAAGTCATATATATTTTATAAATTAAATAGGTTTCGGAGGATTTGGAAATGATTTTAATCACGAAGATTATAAAGAATTAAGAAATTTAGTAGTTGGTATTTGCAACGAAAAAACAATTGAGTAAAACTCTAAGATAAATCTTCATGTAAAATTATAGAGAATAAAACCTTAAATTTTTTTATATTTTTTATTATTAAAGGGTGGAGATGTGTAAGCTTTAGACATTATAAGAGGGTAAATTTATGGTGGTCTACTTATCTAATCATAAACTAGCACAAAAGCCATGTAAAATTAATACAAAATTAATATTTATTTGTAAATTATATTTAATTTTAAATAGCTAAAAAGCCTTTAGTGATTAAAGAAATAAGGGAGGGTTAGAAGTTATATTAACTTTAGATTTTGATTAAGAGAGACTTACCATTAAAGATATAAATTAAGATTCCTGCTATGAAGCCACAATAGATAGTAAATAAAATCAAATCCCTAAAAATTATAAAAATAATAATAAATAATAAAATTCATTATTTTTTTAATTTTAAATAGCAAACGGGTAATCTTTTAGACCATATATTAATTCTATAAGGTCAAAAATTAGAGTAAGTTTGGTTAATACTTCTAGTAACTGAATAATAAAATTATTAAAAATTAATTATTTAATCCATATTAGTCTTTTTTTACACTAAATTTTATTTTCATCGTAAATTTAAGTTAACTATAAAAAAATTTTAATAGAAAATGTTATTCTAGTTATTTCTATTATTTTTTAATATTACTATTAAAATATTTATTGAAAAAAAATAAAAAATAAAAAAATTGAAATGAAACCATAAAAGTCAAACTAAAAAATAAGAAGTAAATCTAAAAATAGTTCCGAATAATATTTCGGATAAATCGGTCATATGAAAAAACACACTTAAGAATAAAATTTAAATTTGGAACAGGTTATAGGAATTACTTCATAATCAATGCATTCAATTTAGTTTAATAGCTAAATAAATAATTATTTTTATCCAACAGGGTCAGTGGTAGTATAATACAATTTAATGGTAATGATTATATAATGAAATTAATAATTTATTTAAGTTATTTATAATTTATGTAATTGATAGACAAATAAGCAATAAAGGTTTTTTTAAAGTCCAAATAAAAGACCTATTACTTCAATATGTTTTACTCCAGATGGAAAATATTTGATAACCGGAGAAGGAATATGTAAAAACCCTGAAATTATGTTTTGGAATTTAGTAGAATAAAATTAATCACAGCTTTCTCAAATTCCAGAATATACTTTAGTTGGCCATAAATTTGGAACACATATTTTGCTGGTTTCTCCAAATAATAAGTACTTGATAAGCATAGGGGACAAAAATGATAATGGGTTATTTGTCTGGGATTATAGAGAGTAAATTAAATTAACCTAAAATAAATTAGTAAGAGCAATCAATTCAGCAGTCTTTTCTCCTAATTCGAGGCATCTAGTAACTGTGGCAAACAGTCATCTTAAATTTTGGGATTTTTCAGACGATGGCTCTATTATAAAGGTTCCCGTATAGGCGAAAAAGGGGGCTTATATAATGGATTGCACGACTCCAAGTACTTAATTATACCTATATAAATTATATTAACTTTATTTCTATTATTATTATAATTAATATATAATATAAAATGTTAGGTTTAGGTCAGAAATTTTAGAAAAAAGAGTTCTAAGATTGCATATTTTCCAGTGACAGTAAATATTTATATGCGATTACAAAATGTGGCTTACTATGTGTTATTGATGTTGAAAAAAGAATATTACCCAAATGGATGGATTTGAAGGTAAATAGAGCTTTTACAATGCAAAAATCTAATGATCATGTAATTATAGGCTGCTCAGATGGAATTATAAGGGTATTTAAAGCAGACAGTCTTAGCCATTTAGTAACATTGCCGAAAATACCTCCATTAAAAAAATATAATATTTTAAAAGGTGGTCCAATTAACATAGAAAAGAAAAAAGATGACATGTATGCAGATTGTATTTCACTAAAATATGATTATCAAAGAGCTAAATTATATTCTACATTTAGTGATAGGTCCATATTTATATGGGATTTAAAAAATATAGAAGATCCTAAAGTTAAAATAAGTTTTCTTAATCATTCTGATTAAATTAATAATATAGAAATGCTAGAATAGGCTTCGAGTGGTATTTTATTATTAACAACAACATAAACTTTTTTCCTAACTAACTTTTTTCAATATAAATTTAGAGGAAGCGTGCTTTTTTGCGACTACATCTTAAGATTAAACCATAAGAATTTGGAATTATCTGGACGAACAGCCCAGCTCCGCATAAGTCGACAAAAGTATAAATTCCAATATTTTGAGGAGAAATATTTATTGTAAAAATTTAAGCTAGATTATTTATTTATCTGAAAAAATGGAACATTTCAAAATAAGAGATTAGCAATAAATAGAAGAAAATTAAGAGTAAGAGCAATTAGAATAAGCCAAAGTTATCAAGTCCAGTTAAGATGGTAATAAATTTTATTTTTTTTGTAAAATATTTAAAAATTTATTTTAGGTAAGTATATGGTTGCCGGAGATGGATCAGGCTCCGTAAACATTTATTTATTAAGTAACTTTTCTTTAGTTAAAAGATTAGATTCACATGAATAGGAAGTAATAATGATCATTTTGAAAAAGATATTAAATAAAATAACTTATATTTATATTTAAATTTAGATTACATGTATCGATTTTGTACCAAATAACAAAAAACAAATAAAATTATGTGCAACAGGATCTAGAGACAGATTAATTCACATTTATGATTAAGACAATGATTTCAATCCAATTTGTACTTTAGGAGATCATAATAGCACAATTACTTGCTTGAAATTTATATATTTGAAGAATTATGATAAAATATTACTAGTAAGCTGCTCAGCCGATAAAACAATTATATTCAGAGATCTAAATTTTTTTATTTATAAATAAATATAATAATAAAAACATAAAGGTATTAATGTAAACCAAAAGTTATTTACATTAGTTCGGAGAGAAGTAGATAAAAATCATAAGATTTTTTGCATGGCTGCATCTTATGATCAAGATTAAATATATATAGGGTAGGAAAAAATTATTTCAGTCTTTAACAGTAAAAATGGAACGTAAAATAGAATTATAGAAACCAAAGAAAAAGTATATTTAAATTTAAAATATTTTATTATACTTATAATTTTGTAAAAATTTTCTATATTCGCTTATTAAATAAAAACATAAATAAGATTTTAATAATAAATAATAACTTTTAGATTTCTTTATTAAATTTTATTAGGATCTAGTCACTAAACAGTTATGCTTCGACAACCATAAATTTGCATTAGATAGCACAGGGACTTATTTGGCTATTTACAATAATGACAAGGTCATAAGGATCAGAGAAATTTCTTCAGGAAATGTCATAGCAAAAATAAACCAGGGCGAGTAAGTTACAAGTATGGCTTTTAGCTTCAACAATAAAAATTTAATCACAACCAGCAAAGATGGTTGCATTTATTTTTGGTAAATGTCTCCAGAAATCACATCAAATATTAATAAAAAAATAGCGACTTTAGGTTAAATAGTAAAGCACTTCAAAAATTTTTTTAATGAGTAAGAGATGCTGAGCTCTAAAGAATGGACTATAAATAGTTTTTGGATAGAAGAAGAACTAAAAATAAATTTAACAAGAAAAACAAATATTTCCAATAATTATTTGCAATCTCAAAAAAATATTGACCCTTTAAAATTAATGAAATAAGACAATTTACCTAAATGGGCTATAACTTTACAAAAGTAACAAACTAACAATATTCAATAGATAATTAATGATAATCCTAATGAAGTAATTTAATATTTCTAAATAAATATAAAATTAAAGACTAAAATTAAAATTATAATTATATAAACATAGGAACATAAGAATGGCGATAATTAAAATAATATAAATAATGATTCAATTTTGGATAAGACTCTAACATAAATTTTAGAGTAGTAAAATTAGAGCCATTTAAATAAATTTGATTTATTAAATTCGGATAATAAACAATATGACTTTATGGAAGGCGAAAAAGTGGATATTGATTTAGATCTGAGCTAAGATATTAACTAAAATTTTGAAGAAGATGAAGCAACAGAAAGTTAGGTAAATTACTTTTAAATTTTATTATACTCATTTATAAAAAATTTATTAGGCTTACCCTTAGTCAAATTCTTAAAAAAATAAAATTAATGAAGATAAGTATAAAGAAAAATCAACCCTGCGTGATAGAAATACTATTTCAAAAATTTATAACCAATAATTGCAGAGTTAAGAAGATGAAAATTAAAAATAAAAAGTTATAGATGAAGATAAACAAGATAATGTATAAATAAATGAACAAAATGTCTTAGAATATTCAATAAAAAACTGCTAAAACTAAAATGAGGACAGTGACTTTATTAATAAAAATTTGTAGAGCATATTTGATGTAAATAAAATATAAAACTAAATCAACTAAATTAATTTGAATGTATAAAATGTGGAGGATAAAATTAAAGAAAATAAATCATTTTAAAATACTAACTTCGATATTTTTAACAGTGAAATAGTAATTAAAAAAATAAATATTATTTAACTCCTTAAATATCTAAGTACTTTATATTATTTTTAATATTATTTTAAAGTCTAAGCCGTCTAATTAGTACACTATTGAAGCAAATAAATAACTAGATAAATTTATCTAAAAGTAAAATGAATCATTAAGGATTGGTGCTGATATGTTAGAAATTAGTTTGAATGAAGATGCCAGTAAAGAATAAATAGATTAAAAATGTGACGAAGATATTAATACTTTACAGTATTCCTAAACTTAAGAAGTTTAACTCAATATAGAAAAAAAAAATGAAGATTTAAAACAAAAAAATTAGAATGGGTATGATGTATTAAAAATAGACAAAAGTAGACTAGTATAAAAAGATATTAAAGAAATACTATCAAATTAAAAAGAACTTAATTAAATTTAAATGTAAACTTTGTATGAATAATCAGATGGTTTAAACGTAAATAAATTATCAAATTCGCTAACTCCACCTAAATAGCAAGAACATATTATAGTTATGTAAGGCAAATAAAATTAAAAACATTAGTTTAATCAACAATAAGAAGATGAAATTCCTGGAAGTTAAGAATAACCTAGCATATAATTACCTTTGACTAATAAGTATAATTCTCCTTGCCTTGATATAAATAATTTTTCAGATTTCTAAATATCATAAATATAAACACAAAAATAGGGAGAAGATATTAGTAAAATTAACTAAAAGAGCATATAAGAAGATGAATTTAATAAATAAGTAATATCCATACAAAAAAAAAATAATTCAGTAAATTTAGATTGTTTATAATAAGAAAATCTCAAAAATAGCCAAACTCCCCCAAGTTAGTAAAAGGACGTATCAAATGTAAGTTAAATTACTACATTTAGTGAACATGAATATGAAAATTAAAGTTAATAAGTATTGTATTAAAAGTAAAAATAAAAACTCTAAAATAGTCTTAAAACTATTTAAGATGAATTGAACAATATTGACAATATTTTATCAGAACCGATTTATTAAAAAGATTCCGGATTAAAAAATTAATTGATATAAATGGTTAACAGCGAATTAGCTTAAACACAAAAGAAAATAGAGTAATTATAACATAAAGGAATCTATATTTTCTCTAATACTAAAAGTCAGTTCCAATTGTCTTAATAGTCTTATTTACCTGGATAATTGACTAACCGTAATATTTATGATTTCATTAAATTATATTAATTAATATATGATATTTTTTTTTAATAATTTAGGTGAATAGGTAATTGGAAGTAATAGGGATTTATTGGAAAATTATTCTAAAGAATTAGTATAATTAATAACTTAGTAAATGAAAATTAAGAATAATACCGACTGACTGTGTAGTGTCAAGTATATGAAAACAATAAAACTAAACTATTAATTATATGCAAGCTTTTCGCTTTTTTTTAAAAAAAGTTAAAGAATTTTAACAATTAGTAATTTAGAATTATAAAACTTCATAATTAAAATTTAAAATTACTAATATTTTAATATATTTATATAATATAATCTAATAGTGTTAAAATTAATTAAAAAATATTTTAAATATGTTTCTTTAAATTCGTTTGTATATATTTTTATTTAATTTTGATTAAAAATTTTAATTTGTAATATATTTTCTTCAAATTTACTAGTATTCCAATTATAGTAAATAAAACTGTATACTTATTATTTAAATTTAAATTAAATATCAACTATCAAATAAATATAAATAAATCAATAAATAAAAAAATTATGGAATATAAATTGTACAGGCCTTCGTAGAATAATGTAAGTTATATAATATATAAATAAAAGAATTTATTTTTATATATTTAGGTTTTTGAATCTGATGCATTAGAACTACCACTTAGTGATTTTTAAGAATAAGAATAGAAAAATGACATATAGCAATTATCTTAATCATAAGATTCTAATTTATAACAATAATAAACGTAAAGCCAAAATAAATATAACACTTTTTAGAATTAGAATTGTATAAATGAAGAAGATTAAGGTTATCTTCATGTTGATGTCAATGATACAAGTTAAAACCTTACTTATTCTATGATAGATTCTCATATTGCCTCAAAGTTTAGTAATTTTTAAAATAATACTTGTATTGATTATATTTTATCTTATAAAATAAAGGTAATGAAAAATCTTAGAGTTAGCATAAGATAAAATATAAGACTGAATAATATCAAAATGAAAGTAATTTTAAGAGCCCATATAAAAGGCAATTTATTTAAAAACCTAATTAAAAACTTTATGAATATAAAACTTTAAATTAAAACGTTGACATTGAAAGCAAATAGTTTGAATTAATTAGTCCATAGCGCTAAAATTAAATTAACGAATAAATTTAATAGCAAGATATATAAAATGATACCTATAAATCTATAATTTAATAATCTTCTGAATAAAAAAACCAGAACGCTTATGATTCTATCAACCAATATTAAGATAATATAAAATTTTAGAATAAAAAAACATAATATATTTAAAATTTTGCATAATTTTAATAAGAAAAAGAATATACAATTTAAAAAAAAAATTTAAAAGAATAAACATATCATAATTTTTAATATTTACTGTAATAAAATATAAAACTAAACTAATCCTTGAAGTAAGCACTAATTTAAAAAAATTTTATTTAAATAATTGATTAATATATTGTTAACTACTTAAAGATAGGAAATTCTTCATTCTGAGAAATAAAGAAGTTAAATAGAAGTTTACAAATAAGAATTATAAAGGAAATTAATAGAAAATGGGTTTATGAATTTTTTTAAAATTAAAAATACTTCAGAGAAATTAACAAATTTAGATATATATGTAGAATTATAGTAAATAAAATAAAAAATGGAAAATTAATAAAAAAATAAAATAAATTAAGATACAAATTTGTAAGAATCTATAATTAGCGAACAATAGAAATAGATATTATAAATGTCTTCAAAAATATAATAATAAGAATAAGATAATTTGGTAAATTCATTATATTTTTATTCATACTTATATAAGTCAATAAAGGGTATTTAGTTTTAAAAGTATGATTCATATATATGTTTATATTTAAAATCTTAAAAATGAAAAAAAAATAAAAATAAAACAAATTAGATTAGATTAGATATAATTATTTTATATTTAAAATAAGTAAGAAAATGGAAAAAATTCTTTAACTTATTAAATTATTAAAAAAATAGCATATCATTCTATAATAGTGATTATAATTCGCTTTAAAGATTTATTTAAATTTTTTTTACTGCAGTCGATGTTTGGATCAACACTTAATTATAAAGGGAGTAATATAATTTAAAATAATTGTTAGCTTTAATTTACTTTATATTTATATATATGCAAAAATAAAACTATATAATATCAATATTCAATTAAAATTAAAACAATCCCTGAATAATTAGTTGTTGAACAAAAATTGATTTTAGCAATCAGTGATTTAAATACAAAAGGAAATACATTTCCGTAGGAGTGACTATGAGTAACTTTATTTATTTACTTCCATCATTTCCCAGCTATAAAAATAAAATATTCATTTATTCTATGATTGTAATATCAAAAATAAATAATATTTAAAAATGAATAAAAAAATATATTTATATTATCGATTATTTTATTTGCTCCTTCAAAAAAATGAAGGAAAATTTTTTTTTTTAATTTGAAATTTGGATAGTAAACCTTCCTATTTTTAGTCCTTCAACGGGAGTAAAAATCTAAAAATATTTTAATCGCTGTAAGTAATATAATATAACATTAAATAAAAAATTCTAAAAGATTTAAAATAAAAATATTATAATCTAAACCATATTTTCAGATTTAATTAATCATACTTCAATTTGAAACTAATTATAAAAAGTTAATAAGTTAGAATAATATTAATAAAACTAAACAATAAATAATAATATTTATAAATAAAAGTAAAATATAGTAATTTATAATTATATAGGATCTATTAAATAAATCTTAGTAAATTGAGCAAAAAATTCTCTAATATAATTAGTTAATAGAATAAATTAAATTAAAAGAAGTATAAATAGATAAATCAAAGGGAGATATTGTAATAAACTTTATTTTTATAAAATAATATAATTTTAATTTTAAATTAAGTAAAAATTAGTGGAGTAAAATAAATTACAACAGACACAGATATATAATTTAAACATATAAAATGAAAAATTAGAAAAAACAAATTGTGAATTATAAAAAAAAATATAAAGAATCAGTTAGGAAAAAACAGAAATAGAAAAATATCAAAAAATTTAAAATTAATAGTATTAAGGATGTTTACAAGAATTAGAGGAACTTTAAAGCTAAAATTAGTTAAAAGAAAAAAAGATATCTGAATTAACTTAAGTAATAATTATTTACTATTATTCAACTTATTTAATTTAACAAAAGGACTTGGAGTAAAAAAATAATATATAAGAAAGAATGAAATAAGAAATTAATTAAAGTTAATAGCTTCAGAATGAAATAAAAAATAGTAAATATTAAAATTCTTGATATATTATTATTAAACCAATTTAATTATTAGAAAACTTAGAAATTAAAAATATTAAAATAGAAAATAAAAGTCTAAAGGTAAAATTTAAAAAGTTATTTTAATTTTTATTATTTTTATAGGCAGTAAAAATTATTATTTTTAAATTAATAATAATTTAGAAAAAATGTTTAAATTAAATTATAAATATATATAGTAGCTATAATTCCAATGGAAAAATATGGAATGATTTATTCCGATATTTTTAGAATTATTTTTTATTTTATTTTATTATAATAATCTCAGTTTAACTTATATAAGAGAACAAATTTTACATATGAATTGCACTAAACAAATTATTATTTTTTTTATTACTATTTAATTATCTAAGAAAATGGGCTAATTATTATTATTTTAAAAAATATTTATGGTATTAAAAAAATTTTAAAACATCAATTAATAATAGATTTTTTATCAAATAATATATTCTATAATTTTATAAATCTTTTATCTATCAATTTATCTAAATCATAATCTCAAAACTTTAAAAATTCCAATGTTTTAAAGAAAAAATATTATTATGTTTTACTTTATTCAACCTACCCAGATTTTTTTAAATAAGTATAATTTAAGCAATTTATATTTATATATTTGTTTATCATAATAAAATTAATGTGATAATTAATTAAAGGTCTATTTTATTTTATTTTAATATCACATTATTATTACTATTATAACCAGATTTATAAAATATAAAATATGATATCATTAGTTTTATAATTATTTAATTTTTATTGCCATTTACTTTAGTAAAAATTATTGAAAAAATTTTTATAAGTAGGATCTATAAGAGTAAGATAAATAATCATAAAATGATGCTGGTATTACAATACAAAATCTTAATGAATAAATAACATGCCTTTAGGAGAAATATTCAAAATTAAAAAATGAAGATGCGAAATAAAATACGGTTGAAAGGGAAAATTTTTATTTAAAATAAGGTTTATAAGACACACAGACAATATAATCTTAAAAAAATTATAAAGAATAAAAAAATAATGATTTTCAAATGGTAATAAAACCAAATACTAATAATAATTAAATAAATGACCATGAAAATAAAGAAGATTCAAATTTTTAAATAAAGAATTAAAATCAAAATTAAAAAATAATATCTTAGAAAAATAGTTAAAATCTGATATATAAATAAAAATCTTGCTAATAGCTAATAGATTTATAATCTCATATAAAAGATTTTTTACAATAAACATAAAATATGTTATAAATTTTAAATATATCAAATGTATAAGAAGAAACAGATATAGTTTAACTGCATTTAAATTTATAAACTTTGAATACTTATCTTAGGGAAAAATATATTATTTAGTAAGGTCTAGAAAAAAAAATTCAAAACTATAGTGAAAAATATGAAAAACAAGTACAATAAACCTTGGAATATAAATAATTATATGTCGAGGATTAAAAGTTATTAAAGTCATATGAATAATAAGTAAATAAATAAATACAATTTATTAAATAATCACTTAAAAAAAATTATAAATTTTATATAAAAGCTTACTGAAATAAAAAATGAGCACTAATTGCTATTAGCTAAAATTGATGAGTAATATTAAGAAATTGATGATATTTATTAAAAAAATAATGTTACAGATCGATATTAAAATTAAAATAATATTACATAAGAAAAAAGTATATAAAAATTAAATGAAAATACTCAATTAAATGACTTTAATTCAAAAAATGGGGAAAATTATTAAAATGATTTATCTTTTAAAGGGTTAACATTAGCAGAATAGTATGATTTATAATTATAAAAAAAAGAGTTAGAAATAAAAATATAAGTATATTCAAAATTAAGAATTTTTATTTAAGACGATGAGGTGTTTTTAATACTTTAAGAATTGGTAGAGTTGAATAAAAGTATATTATTTGTTTAGTAGTAAAAAAATATAAAAGATTAATAACTACGAAATCTAAGCTATTAGTAGGTTTAATAAAATAAATGTTTTCAAGATACAGATAATTTTGATAGGGAAATAAAAATAAGAATTTTAAAAAATGAAATTAATGAATACTAGTAGGAGATATGTGCCATAGAAAATCAAATTTAATAATTAGAAGAGGATTTAAAAAGCATAAATTCCTAATTTTAATATTAATTTAAATTTTATGATGTATTAAATGCTTAAAATTAATAGGTAATTAAAGTATTTATATATAATTAGTTATAATTTTTATAGATTTTTTTTTTTATAATAAATTTAGCTTAAGTAGCAAATATTTACCTTATAAAAATTGGAAAATCATGGTTAAGTTATTTATAGCAAAAATGATTTGAAATTTAAATGAATTTTATTTTATGATTAAAAATATTGCCTATAACTACTAATAATATAATATAAATTCACCATAAATTAAAATTTAATATATATGTATAAAATTTATTTACTTATTCAGAATTTCACTATAAAACAATTTATTAAATATTTTTGTGACACATTTTCAATTTTGTAGATAATTCCGTTAATTTTTCTTAAGTTATGTAATTTCCTCTATTATTAAAGAATATTTATTAATTTTAATTTAAAATTAAAAAATTAAAGATTCATTGTTTTTACTATCCAACCAAGATTTAAAAAAATAAAATATTGCACTTTTCAAATTGATTTAAAAATAGTCTTTCAAAAAACCTTTCAAATTCGCTACTTTGTATGTTATTTTACCTAAATAATAAACAAAGATTATATTTAAATTATATTTATTGTAAAGTTAATAAAAATACCTTATGTCTAAATTTAAACTTCTTAAATTCAAAAACCTTTTAAAAACTTATTAATTTGAATTAAAATTTAAATTTAAATCAACAGCTAATAATAATATACTTAGTTATCTCAAAAACGGAAATTAAGGTAAAACATCAATCATAAATTATTCCAAAAAATTATTAGGTATATCACTTCCACTAAAATTTAAATAAATTATAATTACTATATATTTTTTTTATGAAGAATTTATAAATATGCATAATTGTTTATATAATATGATTGTACTTAAAGTCTAAATCTAAGTTTCTTAGCTATTTCATATTATTAAATCCATTTTTAAATAATTGTTGGAACTTTAGTGCATCTAATTCTCTATTAAATATTTTATTATAATTATTAAATCATATTTTAAAAATAGTCTATTGATTTACTAGGAATATATTTTTAAAGATCTCAATCTGTTCATTTTGTTTGTAAACTATACAATTTAATCAAATTATTCATTGCTAATCAAATTTCCATATAAGTCGCTATAATTTAAAAATATTTTAATATATTTAAATTATACAAAATTTTATAATATTTAATTTACCCTCCGATGTGAAAACTTAAAGCTTTTAAATTTATTAAGTCAGGGAAAATATTACAAAAAAAATATTATAAAGATTCAAAGTCTATTGGGTTTAAATGGATTCCATAGAATAGATCAAAGTTTTAAATTTCTATATCATATATTTCTTCTTCTTCAGATATAAATAAGTGTTATAACTAACTTTCAAAACTCATTTTTTCAATAATGTTATTTTCTTGATCGTCTATATTTTGGCCTTATTGCTTTAAGATGATGTCTAATTTACAAATTAAAATTATATACTTTCTTAAATATTAATTTAAATTCTTTAAGATACAAAATTATTTGTCGATTAAATAAAAATATTACCTTATATATCGGTCATCTCTAAAGCTTTCTTCTAATCCAACAAATTATCTTAAGCTTTAAAAACAATTTAAATATGTTCTATCTATATTTAGGATTAATTATTATCTTCAAATCTTACGCATTTATGCTAGGAATCTTATTTTTTTAAATTTTAACTTTTTTTGCTATCCTAATAAATGTTGTTTAATATTTTTATTTTATTATTTTACTCTTACTAATTTTATAATTTTTTAATTAATTATAACTTATAGTATGAAATTTATTTACTTGACTTTCTTATTTAGAAATATTTTATTCTAATTAATTATAATTGTTAGAGTCTCTTTCATTTTATAGGTTGTTTTAAGGATTTTTTTCAATTTATTTTATAATATTGTCAGTGATACCATATTCACTGTTAAAGAATAAGTTAAAATTTTAAATTTTATGTTAATTTGTATTCGAAATTGTAAGAATTTTATTTGAGAATTTTATAAATGTATTCATATTTAATTAAAAATAAATTTACAAATAAAATACTTTAGTCTAAATTTCCAAATATATATCAATAAAAATAAATATTAATATATATAATTATTTTTTTACCTTTACTATATTACCTATTGACTTTATAATTATTCTAATGTTTAGGATTATTTTTATTCATCTTCTTCTTTTATTGTTACAAGTTTTTATTATAGTTGTAATTAGGAATCTTATGTTATTGGAAGAATACTTTCATTTTGAATTTAATTTTAGTTATTATTGTTAAACAATTTTAAATTTATATCTTTAATTTAATTAAGTTAAATATTCTGAAAATTTTCCAATTAAATTTCTTCAGTTTTTAATTATCTTTAGGTTACATATTTTTATTTATTTTAATTATTATTTTTTGTAAGCTATTTTTATATAGCAATGTCTCGATTTTTTTAATAGTTCTATATTTTTTTTTAATTTTATACTCTTTATATTTAAGATTACAACCGCAAAATTTCATTTTAATTTTTTTTTTTTTATGATGGTTTAACAAAACTTAATTATTTATATGTTTTTTAATCAAGTTCGTTAATTTGCTAAATTAAATTAATGTACAGTTAATCATTTTATTTAATTTTATTTAAATGTATTTCGTCATTATTTTTTTAAGTTTTGTTAAATAACAATGGATTTTTATCATTACTTTTATTATAATATCCTTTAATAGAATGAAAAACTTTTTCCTTTAAAATTTCCTTTTTGCAGCCTTTTTCAGAAATCATTAGGTTTTAAATATCTTTTTTTTTATCAAGAAATGAATAATCTAAATTTAAATAGCAGATTATTTTTAATTTATATATTATCATTTAATTAGCTGAGTGTAAAAATTTATTTAATATTTTATTCATTAACTTATTACCTTAATTCTTTGTTTTATAAATTTTATTATTTTGTATTCTTGAATATGGATTGGTCTACTCTAATTCTTAATTATTATTTTAAACTTATTTTTTATTTTTTTCTCTTTCTTATATACATTAGACTTAAAGATTATCGGAATATGATAAACTTTTCAAACCATTTTAAATTTAAAAGTCTTTTTATAAATCTTAAATTAGTTGTTATTTTTCATTTTTTTTGTCTGATTGCGATGATTTATCAACAGTATTTTATTCTTAAATTTAATCTTTATTGTTTTAATTCTTTTTTTATCTTATTTATAAACTTTATCGAATTTTTTTCTACTAATTGTTATTTTTTTTTACAAATTATTATAAGTTTATATTTACCTACTTCATTTTATTATCTAAAATTTTATTAATTTATTTTTTATTGGTTAAGTAAATAGAATAATTTATAATTTAATAAAGTAATAATAAAAATTGATTCAAAGATGTTTTAATTAATAAAAAAAGTTAAATTTCAAATATTACTAGTTATTAAATTAATAGACATTAAAAATCTTTATACTTTTAATTTGTTAACATATAACATATTTTATTATATGTAAATTATATTAATAGACCATATATAATTTTGAAATTTAATTTTAATTTAAGTAAATTATTCATTTTAATTTAGGGTTTTAATTTTAATGGTATTTTTTAATAAATATATAAAATATTGACTATAGTATTGTGTTTTCCCGAAAAGTTAAAAAATAATAAATTTATAAATATTTTTGTTCCGAAGAAAATATGACTCAGTTATTTATATAATATTTTTTACGTATAAAAAAAATAATCTGTTTTATACATAATTATATTATAAACAATAACATTTAGCGCAAAAATAAATTTGAAATTATAAAATAATATAAAAATTTATTATAAAATTGTAATTTTTTATAACTAATTACAATTTGCTATATAATAAATTTATTATTTATATATAAATTAAGCAAAAATCGTGTCCAAATTTCTATCAGCGTAATATGTATTAAAAATATTAAATTTTATTTTTATTTTTTCACATTTATATTTAACATGTGAAATTTTATTTATATTAATGATAAAAATAACAAATTATTCTTAAAAAACGAAATAATAATGATTTTAACATTTATAGAGAAAGAAAAATCCTATAGTTTTTATAATCGATTCAATAATTAAACAGTATATTAAACCAAAAACTACTTAATAAGTAATAATATATAAAATTTTAAACATTAGGTAATTTTATATTTTTAAACTTTAAGTTTTTTAATAAATAAAATTTTAACTTTAGTATATGTTTAATTTAAGCAACTTTGATATAAAATTATATGAAAAAAATTTTTAAAAATATAATTCACATTTAAAATTGAAGAAACCCATTTAATTTTTATATAGAATAAATACTAATATTTAAATCTTTAATTTTTTTATTTCTCTAATTTAAAAATAATGAGAAAAAATTGATCAAACATTTTTGTAAATAAATTTATATTATTGAATTATATATCCTATGTTAATTTTATAATAAAAAATATTTAAAATAAGTTAGTAAAAAAACGATTTTGTTACACAATTCAGGAAAACACATAACTCTTAAATTATTAATTCCTATATTAAAAATCTAAATATTTTTAAATTTTTATTTAAATATTTTGTCTAATAAAAGTAATTTTTATTTGACACATACTAGATTAATCATATTTTAATTTATTTGAAACTTACCCGCTTACGAAAAATATAATTATGATTAAATTCATAAGTTTTTTTCTCTTTCTAAATTTTATAATTTTATTTTTTTTAATTTTTAATCAAATATCTTCATGTCACTATAAATTATATTATTCAAATAATTAACCAGTCTCAGCAAATCCTATTTTTCATATAGATTATTTACATAGTTTTTGAATTTACTTTCATTAATTTAGTCTAAAGTCAATTCAGTTTAAATTTATTAAAACTATTAATGAAAATTAAAACAAAAATTGAATTGATCTATAATTTATTAGACATCAAATGATTTAACAAGGTTTATTAACTTTAAATATATATCTATAAATCCAAATTTTTTAATTCCATATTCCTTTAATTTAAAATCTTTATTTAACGAAGTGCTGTTAGTTTATTAAATTTTTAATAAAAATTCTTATATCTCTTAATTATTATATTATATTTATTTTCTAAACTCTGAATTAAATTAATATAATTAATCATAAGAATTATTCTTTAACTTTATTTAATCATATATTAGGTAATTTAGATTTTCTTCGTTTGACGATTCGGAGGTTTTTCGATAACTGACTTAGTCTTTATTATATTATACTGTGTATGCTTTTCTAAATTATCTGGTATCTAATAAAAAATCATTTATATCAAGTATGATATAGTCTCTATTTTCCATTAAATTGTCTAAAATTTAATATAATTCCTAGTTATTTTCCATATAATTTAATAACATTTCATGAAACGATTACTTTTTAATATTAATTTACTTTAAATAAATTTTATAGGTTTAATATATAATACTCAAATGAACTGGTTCTATGAGAAATTAATTTTAGGCCCAAAAAGATACATCATCACAATTATTTTTTAGCTACAAAACCTTGAATTCTATTATTTTTATAAATAAGTATATAGTAGATGTAAATCTTTTAAAAAAATTATAATTTTTTACCATTATAATATTAGAATATGTTGTTTTATGACTATTCTGTCAATAATTTTGTTTTCAGATAAATTTAGTTTTTTACTTCTTAAAAAAATGTTTATCCAAGTTTAAAAAGATTATTTTTATATTAAAAATACTAGACTATTAAATCAGTAAGGTTTTCATTTAAAAATTAATAATTTTTTTTTAATTAAAATTCGTCATATGTATAGTTATTAAACTTGGTGCAATTATATCTTGGGATGAAATAGCATCTTATAATTAATAATAATAGAAAAATAATTTTATTCTGATTCTACTGTTACTCACATAAATGTTTATACAATAAATAAAATATTTAGAGTATTTAAATATTCAATAATTATACTAAATTATGGTCAAATATAAACTAAGCTAACTGAAATGTATCTATTTTACGCTGAAAATTTTGATTGTTTTAAAATTATATTTTGTGACAATTTTATGAAACTAAATCTGAATATAAGCTAAACATATCTAATTATAAATATTTTGTTAAAACTTCAAATAAGTGGTACTTGTCAAAAATATTCTCATTAAAGAAAATAGATATTTTATTGGCACTGTTGTTTTTCGAATATAATATTTCTTGGTTAGAAAAATTATTAAATATTGAATTAAGATCTTTTAGAATAAATTACTAGATGAAACTTAATTGTTTACTTTGTGATGAAACATATTAATTTTATAAATAAAATACATAGCAGTCAATAAGTTAGGATTAATATTTTCTTAATTGTTAATTCTTTATTAATTCAATAAATAAATTTGGATTAAATAAAATGTGCTCAATTATTTTACAAGAAAAAAAATAAAATTCTTAATTTTCTAAAATAAAAATTAATAATTATAATTTAAATTTGTTAAATTTATTTTAAAAAATATTCTACTATTTACCTTCATTTAGCATTATTTCTTATGGTTCTTTCTATTTCTTATTTTTATTAGACGGAATTTAAAATTATCTTCTATAATTTTTGTATAATTTAGGAATTTCTTAAAAAGAAATTTCTATTACTTTATTAAATATTTCTTATATATATTTAGTTATTTGTATGTAAGTAGGCATTTCTATAAATGTATCATAATTCATTTTTTTTTAAATATTAAGAAGCAATTAAAAATAATATCCTATATTGTAATTTTTTATAACATGATTTGATAATACATTTAATGTTTTATTATTTATATTATTTTGGTTATGTATATTAATTATTTATAGATTTCCTTATTAGCTTTTTATAATTTTTTTTTCATTTTGTTTTTCAAAATAAAAAAGGTCTAACAATTATTTAAATAATAAATTTAAATTAGAATATATAAAATATTAAGTAATTTTTACCATCACCTTTAGTCCTTAAGTTTTCAATGGAATATTTATTATTTTTAAACCAATTAAATGCTTTAGATATATTTTATTTTATACTAAATTATAATTTTTATGAAGGCTGAGGATTAAGTAATTATTAATAATTTACTTTTTGGAATTATTTCTTAGTTTTTAAATTAGAATTATATTTCTAATCCAAATTATTTTTATAATCCAATGACTTTATAATCGAATCAATTATTTTAAATAATAATAAATTTGGATCTTAATCAATTTTGTCTTAAATATTTATTTTTTATTGGTAGTACAAAATAATAACATTGTCATATTAATATAAGCTAAATTGTATTATATTTATATTAATCTCATTTATTTTAATATCCTCTAAAATTTTTAAAAATAACTGTTAGTTCTTAATATAATTTTACATTTCTGTTATTTCATAATAAATTAAATTAGATAAATTTTCTTCGGAATCATAAAAGTTATCGATCTATTTTTTTAACTATTATTTATGCGTTATTAATTAAGTTAGATTAAAGCAAGGAAAATTTTTTGCTAATTTTTATATAAAAGATTTGATACATTAGTTTTCGAATTATATTATATCTTGATATGGTTTTTATAGAATTTAAGATTTAATTAATAACAAATTTCTAATTTAACTTTGAAATATTTTAGCTATATTTTTTTATAATATGATTCTTGAGAAATCTATTGGAATATTATTTAATTTTAATATATTTTCTCTGTAAATATTTGAAAATAAAAATAAGTCTTCAAGTAAGGTATTAGATCCTAAAATTAAATAATATTGATTATTATTTTAGACCGTTTTTTAATATAGCAGTGTACAATGAACTAAGATAAAGTTATCTCTATCTTTATTTTATTATTTATAGATTTATTTTAACAAAAACTATATAGCTCCTATTAATTAAAAATAAAAATTTTTCTAAATTTATTCTTTATAATGAATTATTCTATATACTGTAAATTAGTTTATTTCTTTTATGTAAAATTTTTCCAATTTTTATATTTAATTATTCAATTTTTAGTTTAAAGATGTATTATTGAATATTATGATACAATTTTATTGATTTCTATAAATATTGTTACAAAAACTAATAATATTATCAAAATCTTTATTAATATTTTATTCTTTATATTAACCTTCACATAAATCATTTTATTATTATTCAAGTTATTTTTCATATTCATTTTAAAATTACCAATATTTCGCAATGAAATTATTAGAATTGCGATCATAATCTATTTAATTCAACGTTTACAATTCATCTAGTACTATTTATTGAGTATTATAAAACAGATTCATTTAATTGTTTTTAATAAAAATTATAATAGTGTTTTTTTTAAACAAAGCAATCTTTAGATTTAGAAAATTTCTTAAATTAAATTTTAATTTTTGTATAAAATAATCTAATAGAATAAATATATTATTTTTTTCTAAATATAATTAAACTTTTATTATTTTAATACGGTATTTATAAAATATTAATTATTTCGCTAAAATTTGTTATTTTAAATAAATAAAAATAGTCAATAATTAATTTTTGATTTCTTTAATATACATATTATTTTTTCTAAAAATTAATATATATATATATTTATTAATTCTTTGCAATAAAAAATGAATATAGAACCAAAAGAATCTTCAAATTAAATTACAGATCAAGATACTGGACATATTTTTTCTACTTTATTTAAAAGTTACCATGTAAGCAGTGGTGTTACTATCAAAGCAGAAATCGAGCCATAATTATTGAAAACTAGCGAGATGGATATAGAAAACTTTAAAAATTAATAAATTAGTAAAAATGAAAAAGTTTTTTTATCCTTATTTAAATTAAATCTATAAATATAGGTCCACTAACTAATTGTTTGGTAATTAGCAAGCCTAATTCTTTGGAGTTTTTTTTAATAGAAAAAGGAATATTAGACCCACTATTTGAGCTTAATTTAAATGCTAATTTAAAATTAATCGAAAAAATATAAAATCTGAATGAAAAGCCTGATTTTCTTTTTATTTTAACTGAGGATTTAAAATATAGATTTTGTTAGGTATAAGGAACAAAGTAATAAAAGGTATTTTTCAAAGGATCTATAAATATGCCAAACCAAGAAAGACTAGATGAAGATCTTGTGTCGGTTAAAATATTTTAAAAAAACACAAGTTAATCAGAAATAGTGGGATATGTATGCATCTATGCATACGAATAGGAAATAAAAGTACTACCATTTAAAATACACTCTGACTAAAAGTTCACGGTTTACAAAATGTTGACCATAAGGCTTTAATAAGACGGAGTTTATTAGGTATGCCAATTTATAATTTTTTTTGTGTTTATATTGTAAATTACTAAAGGTTCATAATTATAAAAAAATTAAAATCATATAAAATTTAAATATAGCAAATAATCATAAAAATACCCTTTTGTAAATTTTTAAAAATAGATATTGCACTTTTATAAAGATTTTTATATTTAAAAAAATAAATAACAATTATTTAAATATTATTTATAAAATTTTAGATATATCCCATGTTAGATCTTGTAAACTAAACCAATAATCACGTTTTAGGAATTATATATGACTCAAAATTTTAAACCATTGAATTTTAAGAAAAGGATTCTGAGGCAACGGAATGTATAATATCCAATAAATGGAGAATTTAAACAGAGGAAGATATTATTTTCTTTTAATAAACATAAATTATTTAGGGAGGTTTACTTTTCACTACAACAGGCGTATTTTTATATTAATTCGGGTAATCTAAAGCAATTAAATTTCAAAAACTTCCTGGATTGGTGTAGGCTGTTTGCTAAATTCCTGTAAAAAATAAATGCCATTTATTAATTACATATTTAAATTTAATTTATATCTTAGATTGATGATAAAAACAAAGAAATATATATAGTTGGTTTGGAAAAATTATAAAAAAAATCTGGGAAAAATTAGGAATTATATATGCTAATGCTAGAAAAGAATATTAATAGTTTATAATAATATAATTTAATGGCAAAATATTTGGGTGAAACATCTGTATCCTCTGTTTTAATTTATCTCGGAAATAAATTTATTTTTTTAGGTATTAAAATTTAAAATTTAAAATATATAAATATATTTAATTGACTAAATAAAGCTATAATTTTTATTATCTGACCCTAAATATTTGTTTATTTTTTATTAATATGAAATATAATAAATTATTAATTTTTGAGAAAAAAAGTATTGAGTTTTCTAAAATTATTTTTGACGTATTTATAAAAACATATAAATAATTTATACAATTTTTAGGTTCAAAACAAGATGACGGGTAACTTTTGCAAATTATAGATGAAGAGAATTAAAATTAACCAGAGAACCCTTATATTAATAATTGGGCTTTGTTTTCTAATTTGGGCAAAATTTATTGCATATCATCGACAAGGAATGAATAATCTAAATAATTGATGATTTCTAGCCCAGAAAAAAATGATTCTCTTAATCTCTTTTAAAAAAGTATATCATTAAATTTGTTAAGAGAAGTTTCTTTCAAATAATAAATAAAGAGTTTATTTGTATTAAATGATACAGATATTTTAGTTTCTTTTAGAAATTCTACCATATACTTTTAAATGAAATCCGGTTAGCTCTAGCAAATAACTTCATAAAAATTTATGTAATTTTAATAAAAAACTATTCATGCTTTCAATGTAGATAAATATAATTTCGTATAAATAACTACTCAAGGAATTTACTTAATATCAACTAAATAAGGTATAATAGACTAATTAGAGTTTAAAATAGGACAAAAAAGCTTTATTTAAGCATGTAATTACAAAATAAATTTTTTCATTGCTACTAATGATAATTAAATTTTGCATTTTTTTATTAATTGCAACAAAATTTAATAAGAAAATAATAATAAGATTTAATTGAAGTCATAAATTTCTGCATTAAATTGTAATAGTCATTATTTAGTTTATAGTCAATGGTTTAGTGAATGTATTTATATACAAAATATATAAACCTAGTAAACAATGAATGTCAATTAAAGATTACAAAATAATTATTATCAAAAATAAAAAAGCTAAATTTAGCCATAAATATAAACCATTCATTCAATTATTTTACATAATGATAATAAAATATTAGTAGGAATGGGTAATGGGATTGTAAATATTTACTACTTTTCACAAATAAAATTTAATGAAAGAATGGATGTTGAATAATATAAGGCAAATGATGAAATTTAAATTGAAGGAAATCCATTTTTATAAATAGAATAAATGAAAAAAATAAAGGTTGGGTATTAACCTGTATAATTAAAATAAGCTTCACATTTAGTTTAATATTTTGGCGGGGGCGCTACTTAAGCTATAAATTGTGTTTCTTCAGATGTATCAATATTAAAATGTCTGATTGATAAAAATGAAAAATTTGATTTAATATCTATTAATATTGAATGTATTTAAAATATGGATGAAATTTTAATAAATGGTATACCACATATCGTTACAGTCCAAGAAAATAATAAGATATAAATTAGTTCTTTAGAAACTTCACAAAAATATCACATTTAATAATTTGGCAAAAGCTAATTAACTGAAAAAAATATAAAAAAAATTGATTAATAAATAGTTGAAGAGAGTAAAGAAAATTGTTTAGAGTCTATTTAAAATATAGTTAATCCTTCATTTTCATTATTTAAAAATGAGATAGTTTAGATAATTAATTCAAAATATATTGTAAAGATGGACATATAAGAGGATGAATTATCAATGTAATATAATAGTAGAATATAGATTTGTAAACTACATGATCAAGAAATAATATAGGAAAAATTATTAAAAGATGAAAGAATATATTCCTTAGCTATATAAGGACAAGTGTTGGTAATTGGAGGAGAAGTTAATTAATAAAAAAATGACCAAATAATTAATACTCAACCAAAAGGAGTATTATACGTATTAAATATAACACGTGATGGTAAAATTATAAAATTTCATTTATTTATCCTAAAGATCTTAAAAATTCATTAAATTTAATTCTTATAACTATTGAATTTATTATAAAGGAATTATATCTGATTTTAAAAGAATGACATAGGGATAAATAATAAGTGAAATTAAATCTTACCAAAATAATAAATTTATAGTTGTTTCATCTTAATATATCTATTTATATTAAATTTAAGAGGATAAAAATTCTTAAAATAACATTTTTAATATTATAGAAAAATTTAGTTATAAATCTGAACTATTGATACATTAAATTGATGTAAATAACGATGGATTATTATTAATAGCTGACCCAATTAAAAATGTTAATGTTTTTGAAATTGATGAAAATGAAAAAACCTTATGGCCGTATGCGAAATCTTCCTTTTTAAGCAGGACATCTTAATCAAATTTTTATGGAAATTAAATATTATAATCTGATATAGATGGAAATATTATGATCATGTAAAAAGATATCAATGTTCAATCAGATTTGTAACGTCTCTAATTTAAAGTAATAAAAATAAATAAAATTAAAATTATAAATTAGATTTTTAAACCCATAAAAATAGTTATTAATACTGAATTTCAAAAATGAAAACCTTTTTTATTTTAATCTAAAAATATAAAATTAAAATATTTTAAACTTAAGAATATAAATTAATCTATAATAAAGGTTGATTTTTGGATCAAAATTTAATTATTAAGGGAGTACTCTAATTTAAAATTAATATTGATTTTAATTTACTTTCTTAATGTAAATAAAATAGCATTAATTAATATCAATAATAAATTAAAATTAAAATAATCTCTGAATAATTAAGTTTTTATCCAAAAATCAATGGGAGTAATAGTAATATTAATTTTAATTATTCTAAAAAAGATATCAGATAGTATATATATCGGCGAAAATATAACTACTGCTTAAAAATTAAATGTAGAAATTAAAGATATATAAGATGAATTTATAGGAAAAAATAAATTAAATCTAAATATACTTGGGTCATCGAAAGGAAGCTTACTGATAGTATTAGGAATTAATGGAAAAGTCTTTAAGATTCTCAAAAAGCTCTAAGATATTTTTATTCGTTAAAATCAAGATATATTAGATTTTCCTTATGAAGATTTTAAAAGGAATAGTGTAAATATAATTTTACAATATTCTACAATTAATAAATTTGGTTATGGCTTTCATTTAAACTAATATTTTTTTATAAAGCTTTATCGAAAATATTTTTTAACATTTTAAATTTTGTTATTTAAATATCATAATAAATTAAAATAAAATTTATTATTTATAATTATATAAAGGTCAACATGGGAAATTTGGGTAATTTTATTGACCTAGATGTTATAAAGAAAGTACAAGATTTAAAAAATAATTAAATAGAATAACTAATTTAAGAAATGGAACTAGAAACTGAATTCACTCCTAATGATTTAATAATGTTGATTGATAATATTGAAAGAATTATTTTTTGATTTAAATTTTCTTTAATTTTTTCGTAAAAACATTTAAATTGCTAAAATTAAATAGATTTTTAAACCTTAATTTTAACAAGACATTTTTGTCAATTATTTTTAGATTAGTCGATAAAATTGTATTTCTATTAATACACAGCAATATTTCTTTAAATTTTAGTTTTTTTAATTAATTTTATTAAAAATATTTAAGAAATTTACACCTAATTTTAGACTTTTAATATATATATGGTTTTTCATAAAATATAAATAATCTAGTATTTATAAAAATGTTTCACATATTTTAATTGAATTTAATTCTTCTAAATGTTAATCATATGTTAGTTTAATTTTTTTATGCGTAAAAAATTAATTATTCAATTTTATATTAAATTAAAATGTAATTGACTATATGTAAACTAAATTTAATATATTAATACTTCAAAAAACTTACCAAATTACGGGGTTGGG